>JAMKPZ010003703.1:0-38044 GCA_024699675.1 Amphibolis antarctica | reverse complement strand
GAAATTGAGGACCCCATCGCTCTACGATGCTTGAATCATTTACTACGAATATCGAAACTAAGATCAAAAGGAAACCAAAAGATCCCCAAAACCCTCTCCTCGGGAGGGAAAGTGTAGGTGGGCGGGAAAGAAAGCATACAGCTTGGAGATCTTGGAGTACTCTCGGGTGAGAATGCTGTAGCCGGTGGACATCCTGGTGTCCGCCGCCACAACGCAGTATCCCACTCCCGCTATCGCCACGCAAGTCCTGCGAATTCACGGGTAGGTTTAGGGTTAGGATTCGAGCTTGTCTCCGACGATCAATGACTTGAGAGAGAGAGAGAGAGAGAGCGTGTGGGGAGATCTACCCTCCGTTGTTGTCGTACGGAGACCATCTAGAGCCCATTGCCGACGCAAAGAGGAGGCGAGCGCAAGCAGAGGAAGCAGAGGAAAGCGAGTTCTGCGAGGGTATACCTTTCGCTTTTCGCCTCTGGTTTGTTGATCAAGCAGGAGTGGAGGTCCTCAGGTGACAAAGTGACCAAAAATCAGGAACTTTGTTAAAATATCGACTACTTCGAGGGTTGTGAATACAAAAGCCCATCCAAGAGTAAGCAATTTTACAATAAGATCCTATTTAGATGTTGACGAAATTTCGTAAGTCTAATATTATTTATGTCGAGTTATGTCATAATCTTTCACGGTCGTTCATTTAGACTTGTGTCAGGTTTATTAAAAAGTAATATAAAATTAATATATTTTATAAATAATAAAATATAATTAAATATAAGATTTAAACTTATCACTTGTTAATAAATTTAAACCATTAAATTATATACAATGTATATAATTTTTAAAAATATATTAAAATAAATAAATAAAATTTAAATATTATAAAATTATTTTCATCTCAAGAAAATACAGAAAACCTGTCCAAACTATGTTATGCCAATTAACAATATAATTTGACCATACTAAACTATACCAACCAAATTAAGTACGATCTAATTGACATCTTTACCAGTAAAGTGATATCTAAAATAACTTAATTTATTATAAAAGAGAACATTTGACGTAAAAGTTAGTTAAAGGAAGATTTGTATTTTTGAAAATGATAAAAAATAATGTAAAATAATAAAAATAATAATAAATTAATTTTTTTACCATTTCTCATCATTATCCTCTATTTTTAAAAGTAGAAACCCCTTGTAAGAGACAACTCTCTCTCCTTCTAGAGTGTCATGTAATAGATGAATGCCTTCAAAATTAAAAGAAAAATTTTATAAAACTACAATTGCCCAACTTATATATTAGTGTGATGCATGGATAAGATCAAGGATGGGCGTCATTGGGTAGACTTAATTTTGCTGTAAGAGCTTTACCTACTTTAACGATTGTTTTGCTGTTGTTGCTGCTTCTGCTTGTCTCTCCATACATTGTTTGCCCATCATTTGATATCTGCTCTGGCAACACCTTTGATTGAACTCCTCCTGGGTTAGTTTGGTGTTTTCCACATGTCGCAGGCCAGAGCATCTTCAAGGGGAAAACTCCACCTATAAATCTTCGTTTTCTTCTTACATTCTGCCCATTCTCATTGATTTAATTCACCTTTAACAATTTGGGATTTTTCTCCAATGCATATTTTTCTACGTTTTTCTCTGTATTGGGTTTCTCCACGATATCCAGCAGTGTAAGCTTGTAGTTCGAATCTGGCATGTCTTGCACCATCTTCATCATCTCCTTTTGGTACTTGGCATATCTTGTGATCTTGCATGGGTCGAATTATTGCTACTCATGATCTCCAGATTGTATTTTATTTCATCAAAGTTGCCAGAATGTTTGTTATTCCTGAGACATTTGTGAGGTGCCCATGCACTAACCTGCTGTTTTTCCAACTACTATTGCCACTGTTCCCAATTGCTTCTTGAATCCATTTATCGTATCCATCATCATCATCCTCTACAAATTACTGGTGCACATGTTGAGCTAGATTTCTTAGGCAGCGGCATGCTGAAACTGGGGTTCTAGAGACAAGTGCAACAAAGGAAAACAGGGCCTTGATCAACCATATTCCAAGTCATTTATGTCCACTTAATCAATTATAGGTTCATTTTACCTTCTGAGCCTGAAAACAAAAAGCTACACAGTCTTCCATCATTTCTTTTGAAATAACCTCTCACATTCAATTCAACCATGTTCCTGTTTCATGAAAAATGCTTGGAAATTTTGGCTACAAGTCTTCCCAGTCTTTCTTATGATAGAAAACTTTTAGGCCCTCTTCTTATGAACCAGACATCTATGTGATTTATTTAGTGTACTCCAACTAAAACTTTGAGTCCACTAAAAACAGATTTCTTACAATGGGAGAACCCACTAGAACAAGAATCCTGCTTTTGAAAGCACCATCGCATCTTCCAAATCAAAGCTCAATCAACCAATAACACAGATGCATCTTTCTTTTAGCACGTTAGCATTGGCATGTCCACGATCAAACATAGCATTCATGGACAACGACCCATGAACCTGTGATATCACTGAATGTTGTCTGCACATTCTCTGCATGTTTAATAACACATCCTTGCTTCTTCTTTTTGATAACAACATGTCCTTCCATTTCAAATATAATATGTCCCATCAATACACATGATGCCTCAGAAAACCACAAGCAGAATGCCATGTGCTGTTAAAAGAGAAATATTGAGACCCGGTAATGATTCCAGTCATGTAAAGGAACAATGATGACATACTCTCAAGGAAATAATTATCTCTATATTGGAGATGGAGATTCGATGGAAAACTTAACATGATACTGGGGGTTCTTCGCATTGATTTTCCTTTCTAATTCTTCACCAAGCCTTGAATCTCCATGTTCACGGCAGTATTCAAATACTCTAGACCACATATTGTTGGTAGGAACAAATGGCATTGCATGAATAAAATCCTTTAGCTCATCCATAAACCCATGCTTGCCCAATAAATCAATCATGCAATCATAGTGCCTAATTACAGGAATGATGCCATATTTCTCAGTCATTGAATTGAAATACTGCACACCCAACTCAACAAAGCCATCAATACAACAAGAAAGCAAAACTCCAAACATTGTAACATCGTCTGCATTTACACCTTCATTTTCCATCTCCTGGAACAAATCAAGTGCATCCCTACCATAGCCATTATAAGCACAGCCAAGAATAATTGAATTCCAAATGATTATATCCCTTGAATCGGCTGCTTCAAACACACGTGCTGCATACTCAAGGTATTGGCACTTTGAGTACATATCAACCAAAGCTGCACTTAGTACCGTATCCAGCCTGTAGCTATTTGTAATCATATACCCATGAATCTGTTTCCCACAATTAAGTGAGAATATGTTTGCACATGCCACCAGAACTATACTACAAGTAATTTCATTTGGATTTGCTTCCTTTTGCATTTCACGAAATGCAAGTAATGCTAACTCACTACGCCTATAACATGCGAAGCACCTAATCAAAGAATTCCAAGAAACCTGATCTCGAAGGAAACCAATCTGATGGAAGCAAAATTCAGCAGCCTTCAAGCTCCCACATTTTCCATACATATCCAAAATAGCATTGCCAACAAAGACAGCAGGAAAAAATCCAAGACGATAAGAAAATGCATGAACTTGTTTCCCTCTTTCAAGATCAAACATCCCTCCACAAACATTAAGAATCAGACTAAGTGTGATATCGCCAGTTTCATCTGTTTCACGATGCATCCAGAAAATAAATTCTAATGCATCTTCCCATCTAGAAGATTGAACATACCCTGCCAACATTGCATTCCAGGAGACAATATTCTTCTGAGGCATGTCACAAAACAGTCTTTCAGCACCATCAATTTTTCCACTCCATAAATAGAGAGAAATCATGGAAGTCCAGGAAATCACGTTCAAGGAACCATGCTGATCAAAATGACGTTGAGCATCATCGAGAAACCCACACTTTGCATACATTTCCATAAGGGAATTCCCAACAACGACGTCCTCTTCAAAACCAATCTTGACAATGACCCCATGTGTCTGTTTCCCTTCTTGAAGGCCCAACATATATGCACAAGCTTTAAGCACGTTAGAAAATGTAAAATTCAATGGTGCCATGCCCTCCTTCAACATGCGGAAGAACATAAAAACCGCATCTTGGGCACTTCCGAAATCTAAATAACGGCGAACAATCACATTCCATGATACATCATTCGGAGCTGGTATCTCCTCAAACGCCAACCGTGCCTCATGCATACGAAAGCACTTCCCGTAGGAATCAACAAGAGAACTCCCCAATATGACATTACCACAAAACCCATACCTAACCAGCAATCCATGTATCTGCCTGATAAGGAACAACATCAACAAATCCGCACAGCACCCCAGCACGCTTGCAAACGTGATGTGGTTACCCCGAATCCCGAAATAATTCATATCATCAAAGAACAAAATCACCTCGTCGGCATGACCCGCGTGAGAATATGCAACAATCATTGCATTCCAGGTGCCGCCATCCCTCACAGGCATTCCATTGAACAGCTTCCGTGCATCGTCAACGTGCCCGCACTTGGCGAACGCCTCGACGGCGCGGTTAAGGACGAAGGTGGGTGGGGAGGGGTTGAAGTGGAGGAGGTGAGAAAGAACTGCGTGGACCTTGGGGAAGGCGGAGTAGGAGGAGCAATGGCGGAAGAGTGCCGCATAGGTAGCGGGAGGGAGGGAGGCATCGTGGGCGGAGAGGAGGGCGACGGCTCCAGTGACATTGCCGGAATCGGCGCAGGAGAGGATCGCGGCGGTGGCATTGATGGGTAGAGGAGGCGTTGGTGATGAGGGTGGTGGAGGTCTGCTTCCTCCATGGAGGAGGCGGTTGACGCGGCTGAGCAGGGCGGCGAAGGTGGTCCGACCCATGCCTCGCTCTTGCGACGAGATTGAATGCCTCGAGTCTCTTTCATGCGATGTTAGGGTTCGTCTTTCAAGGTCGACTCTACACTCTTGAACGAGGGATCTCTGAAAGAACTCACCCGTTCGAACGCCAATTTCACGACAATGCAATGTATTTATCGTTACGTAATCATATTTTCTAGTATATATCATGATCTTCAATAATATCATATATCAAAAAATATTTATCTTATAATTAAATATATTATTTTAAAATTTAGGTATCTTTTTTCTAATAACAACAGAACTAGCAAAGGTATTTTAATATCATATGATTACCATGATATTGTCATCATCTAGAACAAATGATATTAATAAATCAGATGTTCCGCATTGTGTCTAAACATGAATGCAACAAGTTCTTTAACAACCCTTGAGTGTCCATTGCACCCTAAGGACCCATTGGATGCCATCCGTCAGTCCTTCCGCAGGTCTACGTACTCTTTTCTTGTGCCCGAGGTATTAATTATGAACATTTCCACTTTGTCCCCCTGCATTGATGCAAAAGATGTACAGCGAGTGTTACCATGTGAGCGTGTAAAATACGCAAAATGGACCAGAAAGAGTGGGAAAAGGGCAAATGGAAATACGAAAAACAAGTTGTTACTGCAAGCAATATATATTCATTGGGAACCTACAGTGTATATATCCCTTTCGGCTGCAGATGCAAAAACATCTTTTACCAAGTCGATTGCTTCAGCTTCCGATAATGATGTCACTGCATCCTAGATGTTACAATTTTCCTTTAGTTTAAAAACAACGGTGACAATAATCATATGGAGATTGCAGGTTGCAGGGCTAACCTTGGCAGGTAGCAAGAGTGGGCTAGGCGACTTTAGCTTCTTGTCCAACACTGGCATAATGAGAGAGGAGCCACTCCCCTGAGTGCTGTACCCAACTCTCTCGAGCGAACCAACAGCATCATATGTGAATACACAGCCCTTACCTGAAAAGAAATTAGGAGATAAAGCTTTAACAGTCCGGTTAGAAGTAAAAGTGACACTAGTTTTAAATGAAACGCCACCTTCATTGTCCAGGCCACCTAGCACATTGAATGCATAATAAGGGAAGAAACGTTTGTAATACAGCAGGTTAGAGAGGAGCTGACCCATCGCTGGGCAGCCCATCTGCTTGTTATGCTGATGTTGATAGAACTGCAGCACAACAAAACTTACAAGTCAAAAAGATAAGCAAATAAAGTGAAGCATAGTGCACATGTAACACCTATGCATTCCATCCCATTATTTGAGTAACTTCAACAAATTTACAGCCTCACCAAGTGCCTTGCGGCTAAAACTTTCTGAAGAGCCTTCACATCAGCTTGGAAACCTGATGAAGCCAAGACACATTTGTCTGCACTGTAAAAGATCATAGAAAAATTATCAGTTGCTAAAAACGTTACTGATTATAATGGTTTCAATAGAATCGTTACCGCAAATGCTAAGAGCTTACCCATAATTAAAATTGTTGAAGGGTTTGTTAAGAACATTAGGAACAAGAAAATCATTTTCCCTAAAGTTTGGTATTTTCCTTGGGTTAAACAAAAACTCATGTCCACAAGTCAAGTTACTACTGATAGTGATTGGCAATCAACAAACTAGCCAAATATTATGGGACTCCTCTTGAAGATCCAACTAAATTCAGGCAATTGCTTGGAGTTTTACAATACAAAACTTTATCCAAGCTAGATATTGCATTCAGTGTTAATTAAATTTGTCAATTTATGCAAAGTCCAACAAATAATCATATGATTGCAGTAAAAATAATTTTGTGATATCTAAAAGGAATCATTAATGAATCTTTGATATTTAGTCCAAGACAAACGACTATCATTACTTTTAATGATGCTGATCATGTAGGATCATTGTACGATCATAGGACTTTTGGACGATTCTACATCTTCATAGGTTCTAATCCTATCTCATGGTATGCCAATAAGCAAGCTACAGTATCCAGACAGAAGCAGAATATCAGAGCTTAGCCGCAACATCAGCTGAAATCTGTTGAATTTTGTCACTTTTTAAAGAACTAAATATATCCATTCACATTACACCTACCATTTATTGTGATAATTCTTCAGCTATCTCGTTAACTTCCGATTCTGTGTTTCACACTGGGATGATCCACATTGACGTCAACTTCCACTTTGTCAGAGAAAAGGTTACTCAAGGACAACTGAACGTTACACACACATATCCACCGAAGATCTAAGTTGCTAACATTTTCACCAAAGGACTACATCCACGGCAACTAAGATTTCTCAAAAACAAGCTCAACATTCAACACAAAGATCATGCAGATCTTGTGGAAGGGTGTTAAAATACATCACGTATTTTACACATGATGTAACACGTGAATCAACAAATGATTATTTGTACCTAATATTGAAATAACAGATGCTTATCAAGAAGCCGATATTTCTGTTTATTCTTTTAGCAGTTGTAAACCTAAGACTATTATTAATAACATTAATGTCTAGGACTCGGTATATGGAAAAACACCCGCTAGCCCTTTCTCATATCGTGTTGCTTCTTCTTCCTCCGCCCTAGCCCTATTCAACTCCAAGCACTTCCGTCATCAAGTGCCCGCAATCGGTCCAGACGTGGCCTGCTTCCTAAAGAAGCCCAAACTGCATCCTGTATACCCATGATTGAAGATTACAAAAAAACGGAAAACCGAAAACGGCCGAATATTTGTGGGGAAATTGAGGACCCCATCGCTCTACGATGCTTGAATCATTTACTACGAATATCGAAACTAAGATCAAAAGGAAACCAAAAGATCCCCAAAACCCTCTCCTCGGGAGGGAAAGTGTAGGTGGGCGGGAAAGAAAGCATACAGCTTGGAGATTTTGGAGTACTCTCGGGTGAGAATGCTGTAGCCGGTGGACATCCTGGTGTCCGCCGCCACAACGCAGTATCCCACTCCCGCTATCGCCACGCAAGTCCTGCGAATTCACGGGTAGGTTTAGGGTTAGGATTCGAGCTTGTCTCCGACGATCCATGACTTGAGAGAGAGAGAGAGAGCGTGTGTGGAGATCTACCCTCCGTTGTTGTCGTACGGAGACCATCTAGAGCCCATTGCCGACGCAAAGAGGAGGCGAGCGCAAGCAGAGGAAGCAGAGGAAGCAGAGGAAAGCGAGTTCTGCGAGGGTATACCTTTCGCTTTTCGCCTCTGGTTTGTTGATCAAGCAGGAGTGGAGGTCCTCAGGTGACAAAGTGACCAAAAATCAGGAACTTTGTTAAAATATCGACTACTTCGAGGGTTGTGAATACAAAAGCCCATCCAAGAGTAACCAATTTTCCTATTAGATGTCAACAGGACATTCAAGAAATTTTCGTAGGTTTGATAATATTTATGTCAAGTGGGTTACCTAATTAGGCATGATATAATTAACATCTTTACGAGTAAAAGTAATATTCAAAAGAACTTAATTAAAGATAGTTAAAAGTCTATTTGTATATATCAGAAATTAAAAAAAATGTCTAATTGACAAAAAAAGAAAAAAAATGATGCATTTGACCAAAATTCAAGGGATATGGATTGTGATCCACGCATTTGCACAAGAATGAATCAGTGTCTTCTCCAAGTTAACCAAAGTGATCTAATCACCAACATAGAATATGAGCACCATTAGCATTATTTTCGAAAAAGATTAGTAATAATGACACCTTAAACATGTGCTGAACCTTGAAAGAAAATCACCTTTCACCTCAATTCTTCAGATACTGTGATGTTCAAATGAAAGGCAATATACTCAGTGTATCAGCAAGCTCTAATTTAAGAACACACATCCGTATACAACCATAAACCAATCACCAAAATTCATGTTTTCCTAATTATACATCATTTTTCCGTCTATCTCTATACAAGTAAAAGGAAACGATTTCCATTACGATTTGGCCTTTGCACCGTATGTTTTAAATCTCATTTCCCTTGTAAAACCCATTTCTGAACAACAATTGACTTGTAAATCGGACTCAAAGTTCATAACCGTGCTTGCCTCGACCACACCGCCTTCCGTAAGCTGCCGCTTCCACCACAAAGAGCAGAGTTTCCATCAGTATCCTGCAGAATCGAATGTATGTAAGACACTGAACCAACACGTCTGTTTACCTTTTCAGACCGTCGGACTTTCTCTCGGATGATGGGCATCGTTTGTTTCTCTCAGAGGTTGAGCTTCATTGTGCTGGTTATCAAGAGGCATGTACTGCGACATGATTGCCATGATCTCAGAGTCCATGTAAGACTGCAGCCAAAAAAGCAAAATCTTCGTCTCAGTCATGTCAAACATCTTCAACATTCACCAAACACTCATGAACATCAAGACTCATGTTACTCAAGTTTGCTGTGAACCTAGGATATATAGATCATACCCTCAGTCTGTATTTGTAGAAAACATAGCCAGCGGTGGCAGCAGCAGCGACGGAACCCAACAACAGGAATGTTAGGAACCAAGCAAACTTCGACGAGCCCCTAGCTGCAGCAAAAGAGATGTTCAAGATATAAAGTAAGCATAATTCCATGCACACAAAAGAAATCAACGGCATGCTCGAAACATAATCGACTTTTAAAAAACCGAGTTAGCCAATGCCGTGTGGATTCATAATCTCCATTGAAGTTCAAATCTTGAAAAACACCTTAACAATTTTATAAAATGAAAAAAAAAAAACATGTTTTGAACATACTGGAATGGGTTTTCTTAAGTAATGATAATGTCAAATACCAATACAAACAACGAAATAATATCGGTCTTCACATTGCTACAAACAAAAAAGAGATCTTCGATTTGAATTCAAACAGAAATTCTGCAAAGAACATAATGGAATACATTTGAGGTGCAGCTGCAACTTTTGCAAAGAACATAAAAATATGCATACCAATGCATGTGTCCTCTGAAGCTAAATAAATAAGGTTTCCTTTGCAAGTGCAGTCATATGAACCCCACGAATTCTTACAAATGCATCCATCACACCTACATATAGTCCCTTCCTTGCATTCATCTATTTCTGAAAGAAAACAAAACTGAAACTTTGAGTTTTGCACCCAGCAGTGGTAATGCTTGTTTTTTAAGTGGAGAAGAACGTATTTCAAACAGAGAAATCATGACGCAAACCTTCACAGTTTTTGCCATCGCCTTCAAATCCATCAGGACAATGGCAACCTTCTTTGTCATCCTATATAAGGTTAGTAAAAGAGTTACTAGAGAGAATTGAAAAGACTTGAAAGGTTAAGTAAGGTGATCGTCAAGTACGGAACTGTGCATGCTGAAAAGGTTTCTCCATATCTGGTATGTTTCCAACAACCTCCATTATTAATGGAACATCTACCAGGCCCTACCGCTGAAAATGTCAACAGAAAAGGAAAAGAAGATGATAAGCTTCAACTTCTGCTGTAAATAGGCTCTCAAAAAAATTTAAGCTGCTTTGGATCACAGTTCAATAGGTTTAAGAACTGATGAGAAGAGAATTTAATGCTAGCATCGTTTTCTAATCAAACCAGCAAGCTAATATTTAAATGTTTAAATAGGACAAGGATACAAATCCACCCCGTTCTATCCAGCTACACAATAAGCAAAAGACAGCAAGTGATATTGTATTATATAATTACTAATTGAATTATTACATTTGCAAAAATTATTGAAGAAAATGAAGTCAAGGAAATATTGTCACAGCTTCTTCTCTAGGAACTGATGGAAGGAATTTCATCTCTAACATATACCAAAAATCAACAAAAACAATTTCCAGTAATAAAAGGGATCAAATCCTTGACAAAAATCTTAAAGAAAAAAATGTAACAGCCCAAATATACTCTCACATTGCTTAGATTCAAGTGAGGTAAATAAAGACTAAATTAAACTGCCATATTAATTTTCTGTTTAAGCTCTTAGGCTCGACCATCAGGTCTAAGGTTGATATGAACAAATCAAATTATTGTCATTATAGATTGTATCAAAGCATCAACAAGTTAAAAATATGAGAATCAAATACTAAAGTAGTCAAGCTTATTGAACTAAATCACAATACTATAGTTTTTTGGAAACATGGTTTCAGTGCTTTAGTTCAAATCAAATGATTTTCAAAAAAATCAATGGGATCCAGCTTATGAAGACTATGAAAAGATTATCCTATGTTTCTAAAAAAGTAGTCCTAATTTTTCTGTATTCATAGAAAAATGCTTAAAAACTGCAAATAGTATTGTTTTCTAATGAGATGACTTTTTAAAAAAAAGTCGTGATCACAACCATAATTCTAAACATAGACTTAGTTTATGCAACCTTACAATCATTGAAAGATATTTCGTGTAATTGCATGTTGATTTCCTTGGAACTACTTTTTTTCCAGAAATGGTTCCTTATAAGAAACTGCAGTTTCACAAGGAATTGCAAATGTAGTCTATCAATTTCTCATGGGTGTTACATGTTCTAACAGTTTTTTTTTTAAAAAAAAAAAAATGTTCTAACAGTTACTATATGAAGAACTAACACAGCATAACAAAAAAATGAAAGCAACAAAAACAAGTGCATATTTTTGAGAGGCACTGACTAGAAACCATAACAATTTCTTAAATACCCATTACACTAGCCACTTACCATTTAAAGCTAAAATTCATGGATTTTTTTTATATAGAATATCTAACCGTGCTTTGTGAGAGAGAAGATTATCCTCTATCAATAAATTTTGTAGATAACTACAAAATCATGGCATATGCAAATAGAAGAGTAACAGTTACATGTTTTATACACACTGGTTACTAGTGGGACTTTGTTTGCTGCTGAAATAATTATTTACTCAGAAAAAGAGAGTCAAGGGTGTATTACGGTGGCAAGATGTATAGCCATCTCCAGAATAACGAATGCCATGTGCAGTTGGGCATTCACAAACCCGACCTCGAAAAGTATCCTGAACAAAGAAAAGAAATCTAGATATAACAATTGTTTAAATAGTCTCAAATTAGAAAATGAAGAACTTACGTGTTTGGAAGGATCTCTCCACTCATGTAACAAAAAAATTTTGGGTTGAATGCCAAACATTTTAACATAGTATCAAAGAAAAATAGGACTTTAATGGAGTCAAATTCCCACATATTCATCTGATCCATAAATGCGGTAATTCTAAGATCTACAAAAGACCATAAATGAAAAATACCAGAATAGTTTTATATTAAATGAGGATAGGACTTAAACATATTTAAACTTACATCTCCACTCCTAACCAATTAAATGTCCACAAGTAAACAATAACGGTCTAAACAAAAATGTCACAAATCAATCACAATCTTGAACTTATGTCAAACTACCTTGTTTTGGTGAATGCAGAGATATGTACCTTACAAGCAGTTACATTGTGTTTCAAATCCTGCCAACATCCACCATTCCTTTCAAGGCACTCATTGGTCTGAATGTCTGCAAAACGTAAAACTTAGCACCCAAGGTAGAAAATGGACGGAGCTACTGAAAGAACAATTATAAAAAATGAGGCAAAATAACATACCTCCACCCAAACATACAGAGGGTTCTGTGGACTCTTTAAACCCTGCACATATGGCTTTGAGAACAGCAGTTCTTTCCAAGACTCCTGTACAAATGAAATAGGTTTTACAACCGTATCATGGCATAAATAAAGCTATAGCTAACTGACATAAATTGATATTATAAATAATCAAAATATCCAGGGGATGTTTAGGCCAAGAAAATTAAAGGAAATAAAAACATATGGCCAAAAGGAAACTACGAAATTTTATTTTCCCTTCAACATTATCATAGTGTTTACATCTGTGTGGAAAACAAAGGAAAATATATTCCTTTCAAATTCTATCATTTTGTTGGAAAATGTGTAAAGGCATTTTTACCTTATGCTAGAAACCAAAGAAAATTACTTCCAATAAAAAGCAAGCACAAACATCATGTATCTAAACACTTTTTTTGATAAAACGGAAAATAATTTCTTTTTCATTGATTTCCATTGGTTTTCAAGTGCAGATAAATAGAAAATTTTAAGCTTCACCAAAAAATTAGAAAATTTTGGAACTTAAACAATGAAAGGTAGAAGATGTAAATCATGTAGGTCGGAAACAAAGTGCTTTGCTTTTAAATTATATAAGTTATAACAACATGCAAAATATGGATGGAATGACATTCCTACTTGAAGACAGTTGCCAAATATATATAAAGGTACAGGTGAAAAATGCATCAACATAAAAATCAACAATTAATAATAATAGAATGCTGTAAGATTAACCTAGTTTTGTAATCGCAATGAAATGAAGATCTGTGTTATCATATAATGGAAAATTTTCAACCAACCTCGGTACTGCACATTGTTTATTACCAGTGTTGGCAAAATTGTAACATCACCACGTTTTCCCTTGCCAACCTGCAACTCAGTTATTAATTAACACAAACATGTCAAAAGGCAGTAAAGGTAAGACTGAAAAAGTAAACTAACTATTTTATCCTGCTAAATATTTCATTTAAACAGATCCAACTACATTATTTGAACAGAAAATAAATAAATATGGAACAGCATCCATTTATTTGCTTAGCTTGAGTTGGAATAGGAAATAATTTAGACAAAAACCTGGGCAGCTTGCTCTTCCTTCAGCACACTGTTCTCACCATCAACATTGGGATCACCCATACATTTGTCTATCTTTTCCGGTGACAAACCTGACATCACATTATATAATCTCACCAATTATCCAACAATTGTGGCTGGAAAGAACAAAGGAAATCAATCAAACTATAGATGAGTGTGATTGAGTACCAAGTGATTTGACGACCGTTTCAGCACATTCCTTGCTATATCTTTTATGCTTCATTGAACACCTGATATGAAAATCTGTCACAAAATCCCACCAAACCCATGGTCGTTTGCTCTCATTGGCTACTCTATGCACGCAAAGTTGTCTTAAGTTCTCTCTGACCACATCTTTTCCTTCATATCCAGACCCAAAATCTGATTCTGGATCTGGAGCACAATATCTTCCATTGTTTATACACTGTGATTTGCATTGCTTGGTGTGTCTAAATATGGTCGGGCAAAACCAAGTAATATAGTGAGGTGTAAACAATGTATAACCACCCCTTTCAAGTAGCTGAGCATAAGCCTTGAAATTTCTTATGAAGTTCATTTGCTCATCACAGCGCTGCCCACACTCATCATTGCTGTTAGTCCAGAACTCATACTCAACCCTGTTATCTGGATGAGGCACAGATTCTGACCAGTCCATCTTGACTACAACCTCTTCTTTTCCTTTCAATGCTTTCTTGAGAGTGTCACCAAAGGACTTTTTGATTAGAGCAGATGGAATCCTGATCTTTTCAGTGTACCCTTCTGGGTCTTTATTAGGAACATCCATTGTTACCAAGTGCTCTTCCTTATTATCAGCCACCAGAACTGCAGCAGCATGGGCATTCTGCCCGTGCCATGCCTTTTTGGTAAAATAGCACCCTGTAAAAGTTGAAAAATAGGAACCATTAGCATGACAAGAAGTTCATTGAGTGGATCTGGCAAGGAGTGCCTACTCCTTAACGCTCAGGCAAAGTAAACAACCACCAACCTAAAGCTTCCTAGTTTGGTAAGACAATCCCACAAAATGAAATAAAAAGGAAAACGTAACCTCGAAAAGAACCATGGACAAACGTGGATAGAGATAAAGTAGTCAAACAGCAAAGAAAACCCAGGTCTTCTCAAAGACTCATTTCAGGAGGCAAACTATCAAGATCTCATAGACTTAACTTTAAGAATCTCACATGTAATGTAATCGTATTGCATTACCTAACTAAATTTACAATATTTGATAACTAAATATAAATTAGTTGTGAGATTATACAAAGAATAACTTTTACTATTTAAGTTCATGTTTGATTAGTTGAGTGATATGCTAAAGAACTTAATAGGCTTATGATCAAATTTCAAAGTTTGTAATTATAAAAACTAAAATATCACGATCTAGTTAAATGTAAATCGATGTAGTGACCAACCGAACAAGTCCTATGAATTTCCTTGGTAAAATACAACGCGAAGGAATAATAATAATAATAATAAATTGTATCGAGAGTCCTCCGATCAAATCTAAGACCACCATCATCCTATATATATATATATCCAGATTGATCGGAAGCCAAAAATCTCATTATTGTGTGCAATTAAATAAAAGCAAAGCCAAACGATATCCATCGAAACTATCTTGACTTGCGAAAATAAAGGAGATCACAAGCCAAGCGTAGATCAAAATCTCAAATCACATGAACATCTCAAAATTCTCAAATTCTTGAGGAAAAAAGAAGACCACGCCAACCTTTGCTACACAGGAACGAAAATTGAATATCACACGGCATGGTCGACGAACGAAAACCAGACAATCGAGAACTGATTGCCCAAATAGCAAGTCAACGGCCGAAAGCAAGGCAAACCCAGTTGAATCCTATCGAAACCAAAGCCCAGCCCTATACAAATCTCCCCAAAATGATCAAAAATCGAAAACCCAAGTCACCGGAGAAGAAAAAAGGAAAAGGGAAAGGGGCATCTCACCTCCCCGATCAAGGAGAAGGAAGACGGGCCTTTTGGACTTGGACTTGAAGGTTTCAGAGAACTTCTCACACCCGGAGGAGTCGGTGCCAGGGTACATCACGACCCCGAGCATGGAGCCTCCATACTTGGGCACGCCGAAGTTGCCTATCGCGCTGTCGTGCTTCGACTTGTACTCTTCCGGTTGCAGGACGGTGATGCTGTTCTTCTCCACTACGAAGTGCCCAGCCGCCAGTCCGAGCATGATGGCACCCACCACCAATGCAAAGGCGAGTCCCCGGGGCCGAGGAGCCATAGATGGGGAGGGGTGCAGATGGAGAACTCGGAGGTGACGGTGGTGGTGGAGGAGGAGGAGAGGGGACGACTTCCCAGGTCCCAACTGCTGCTAGTGGTGGCTGGCAGGTTGCTTGGTTCCTACACCTTGCCTTCGCCTCAAACCTATTATTATTATTACGCAAAAGAGACTTTGATGTAGAGATAGAGAGAGATAGGCGCGGAAGAAATGCACCAAGTTGGACTTCGTTTCCATTTAAAGTCTTTTATTTCTTTCTTTTAATTTTAATTTTAATTTTAATTTTAATTTAATATAAATTCACATATTAACTCTACCTGAAGTAGTTAGAAGAGAACCAGGGTTTAATTATAAATATTAATCATTGATTTAACATATAAATCACTAAAGTTAAGGTTTCATTTAATAAAAACTTTTCTCAAACTTTTATATATTATTATCATTATAACTTCTTCTTTTTCAAATTTGCATTATTATTTACGGTGCTTATCGTTGATTTATATTTGAAACTTATGATATTTACGCAAAACAAACGTGTGGCGTGGAAAACTTTTCGACGTATGAAAATGAAAAGTAAAACTAGGGGCTGCTGGGAAAAAGAACCAAGTGGGGGTGATCTTGTAAATTACGTAGAAATTTCTATTATTCAATATTAGAAAAAATCATAATTTTCTATAAATAAAGAAAGATAGATTTGTATCTTTAAAAAATATTAAAAATAATAAAAAAATTAAAATTTTAATTTTTTATATTTTATTATTTTTCAAATACATAAACTCTTAAAAAAATATATACTTTTCAAATTAATAAAAAATAATAATAATTTAAATTTATTATTTTTCATCATTTCATTTTAAAAACAAAAACTTCCATTTATAGTCTTCGGTCAAAGTCCACGTTTGGAATCCGTCAAAATGCAAATACTAATTTTCCTCCCCCGTCCTTTTCCTACTCGGAGATTTGACATTTTGACCGGGACTTTTTTATAATAATAATAATACAATAATAATTTTGATATCATTAAAAATGCAGATACTTAGGGATTTTTAAGATAATTTAAAGATAATTTTATTAATTTTGTGGAATTCAAAACTCAACGTTATAAGATTAATTTTAGATCATTCAATTAATAAAATATTACTTAAATGATATAAATACGGTGATGTTAGATTTTTATATTTACTAAATCTTAAAATTTAATGCAGCGCCGTACTGCGCACGTGCCACGCGACGGAAGGAGGACGCGTTGTCTGGTGATAAGATTTGAAATATGCAGACGACGTGATTAATAAATTATTTAAATAAATTTTTTGAAGTTAATTTTTAAAATTTTTATTTTTATTTTTATTTTATAAATTTTAATATATAAATTTTTATTATATTAATTATTATATAATTTTAATTTTATTTATAAAATTAAGGTCTCAAATGTAACTTTTAACTTCCAAATTCCGTGTATCTGAAAAATTTCAAATTTATTTTTTAAATATTTTTATTTATAATATGATTAATATTTATAAGTTATTTACGTATAAGGGGTTAACAACTATTTTTGTTGATATTTTAATATCTTAACGTTTTTTCATATTACAATGGTTATTTTAAAGACAAAATTTTAAATAAATATTTTACAAAATTTTTAAAATAATCACCTTATATAAATTTTTATTTTTACATTACATGACACATTTTGCTGTTATACATCACATTTCAACATTATACGTTATATTTCATGTTTTACTAAATATATTATTAACCATGTCAAATATATTAAAAAAATTTAAGTAGTATTTTTATAAAATAATTCAGTCATTATCTTTTTCAAAATAAAAATTACTTTTTAAATGAATGATATATAGATTTCCATACACTGAATTTAAATTTCGATGATAATTACAAGTATTGCTACTGCTGGTCAGTTAAAACATTACTGATTGATATATTTAAGTAGTGTTTGTATTTTTAAAATTAATAAGAAATGATAAAAAATTTAATTACTATTTTATATTAATTTTAAAAAAACAAACACCACTTAAAAGCATGGTACAGAGTGGTGGACTAACAGAAGAGGGGCGTTGTGGAGTCAACGCCCGGAACGAAAATTGATCTCGTTATTGTTTTGATAAATATAAATCTGACGTCTCTTTCGAAGAATCCAAGACCAATTAAACTATTAAGAAGCCATGACCTCCCTCTACCTTCTCCACCACATATCCACTGCAACTCTTTTTTTTTTATGGTCTCATATCAAGTAATCTCAATCTCATCCTTGATCTTGACCTTTTATGCTGGAAAAAATCAATCTTGCCTGAACCAGTTTGTGGTTTTTCTAGTTTTTAGATTAAGAATATATCTGATGGGTTTCACCTTGACCTTCTATATATGCTGGAAAAAATCAATCTTGCCTGAACCAGCTGTTTGTGGTTTCTCTAGTTTTTGGATTAAGAATATATCAGATGGGTTTCACCTTGACCTTTCTATATACGCTGGAAAAAATCAATCTTGCCTGAACCAATTTGTGGTTTCTCTGGTGTTTGGATTAAGAATCTGATGGGTTTCTTCCACACATGAACATGAAAAGCCCACAATCCGAATGCTCACTTAATCCTCCTGCAACCAATAAATCGCAGCCATGGCTACATGAACATGATATGATGGTATACCAATGCAAGAGTGAAGGGTATTATTTTAGGTGCCCATATATACCTAAATGAAAAGCATTATTGAAGTAAACATTTCAAAATGTTTAACACCTACATGAAAATCTATGACGGGTCCAACAAGGGCAGGTATAGGGAGAGCAAATAAGGCAGCAAATGTATATGGTAATTAAATTCATAATGAGCAGATTAATTGGTAACACAACTGTGTATGACCATATATAAGTATCAGATTCTACAATACACAAATTTCTTCTCATACAGATCTGCAGTATACATACAGGTAATGAGAAATTTTAAGTGAAAGTACCCACATAGCACAAAGAGATGAAAAGAAGACACCATCACCTGGACTCAGAAGAAGTCGAGGAGACAGGACTATGCCTTTGTTTGTTTCCACTTTGGGAACTTCAACTTCAGTTCTACTTAAATCTTTATATATCATTATTATTATATAAATTCTCAAATGTATAAATTTTCAACATGTAATTTACTATACAACTTCAATATTATTTATTTTACTACTTTTAACTTCAAATCTTCATAGTTGTTAAAACCGATTGTCCAATAGGTAAAAGTAGTAGAAATAAACACGACTTATGTACTTGATTTCCAACCCTTAAGTTGAAAAGCAAAACCTATAAGTGAAAGTCAAGTTATAATGTAGAATTTTTTTTTCTAAACAAAAAAGCTGAATTGCCAGTACCAAGAAAACAGAAATTGAATTATTGTTGACACCTACGTATAAACAATAAGAGTATTAAAAGATTATTAAACATTTTCTTTGTGATTTTACGGAAATGTGTATGGGATTTTACAAAAATCAATTTTAATTTCGTGCTTCCATGGTGTGGTCCTTGACTTGTGACAACTTTAATGAGACTGGTGTGATTTATATATTGTCACCACTAAAATGATATCAAGGTTCTTTTATTAATCTTCTGACATCAGATTTGAAATTTCACAAACGTAATATAATTATTTTAAAGTAATAATTTTCAAAAAAGGATGATTTATTGCTTTACTTTTTTTCTTCAAGACTTTTGTGTCATAAAACGAGTTTGTCCTTTTAAAAAATATAAAAAATGATAAGTTAAATTCTTTACCATTTTTAATATTTTTGAAAGATACAAACTCCTTTAGTTATTTTTTTTAGTGCTAGCATGACAATACAAGGGCCCTCTAAAATTTCAGAAAAGAAAAATTAAAAAAATAATTTTAAATTTTTAAATATTTGTACATCTTTAAAATGTAAAAAAATTTCTATCACTGTAAATACATATTTATTCTATCACAACACACTCTTCTAACATCATGCATCTTCTCATGACCTTCGTTGGATTCGTAACTATATAAAAGATCTTGACACAACTCTGGTGGTTTTTGCTCCATTCATGCCTTGATCTTTCTTTGAATGGTCCTCGTTTGCTCTAAAAATGCTCAGGTTTGGTAGGTCTCCGTCATTATAATCTTTTTCTCGTATCTATTATGTATGATAAACAGGTTGGATTGATGTTGGAGCTCTCTGTCATGCTCGTTCCAGCATCTACCTACCTGTAATGCCTGTACTGGTGTGGTTTTCCCCATCAGACCTGGTTTAATAAAAATAAGCTTTTGGTTGTGTGATTCTTTTTTCTCTACGTCTCTCACGTAGTATTCTCTCTCATTCTCTCTGGCGCTTGGGAGGGTGACCTTGGCTTCCTCTTTGTCTTTCATTTACATCTAAGCATTCACGTTTCTGTAACACTATCTCTTACATGCGATCATACTTTGTAGTCTAGTTTTGAGTCAAAGTATAACTAGATAAATAAATTTTTTATAGAATTTTCTTAAGATATCCTTATATTCCAGAACACTTCAAACATTTTTTCACTTCATCCACTATTACGAATAATATCTTCACTAATTTCTTCATTATTACTTATTATGGATCCTATGTACGGACAAACAAATATGAACTTGAAGAGGACCTTTTGTGTATATCTGTTTGTGAAAATCTTTAAATTTCCTCTTTCTAACTTTATCAAATTTATATATTTTATTTTTTCCTTGTTGTGTGTTCTCTTTTTTAACTTCCCTAACAATTTTCTTCCTATTTTTTGCCAACTTACACTTCAATAAATTTTCATAATTTTCGCGTTTATCATAAGTTTTATAACATTATTTATTATCCTTTGTCCATCTTCATTTCACTACTAACTTTTTTTACCTAATAGAGCAATCTTGTAAGATTCTCCCAAATTTCCCTAATAATCTTTTTAATACAATCAAGCATTTCATTCCAAAATTTATTTACCACTTCACCTAATTCCCGTGCTTCTTTTAACAAGTTATTTTCAAATATTATTTTCTTTTACCTATTTAAATTCTACCACCTAATTCTTAGATTCTTATCATTTTTAAATACTTTTCTTCCTGATTTTGATATTAAAATCTATATTGTGTACCTAAATTTTCTCCTGCACATTGTAGGTAAAAAAATCTATTTGACTAATATATAAACCACTTTTAAATGTAATTAAATGTTCTTCTCTTTTCCTAAAATAAATACTTCCTCCGTCTAAAACATCTTTGTAATATATAAGTCAAAAATTATTATATGAAACAAAATCAATGACCAAATTTACCTCACTGATCCAGAAGCAACAAACACAATACCATCCGATTTGGTTTCTGTTGATTTTCAAAAAGTGATGTTAAGTCTGCACCAACCCCCCTCCTTTTCTGCAAAATAGGACAAAGTGGCCCTGTCACCAAGACGTCAACAAGCATAGTGTAAACAACAATACCACAGAAAAATTGAAACAAAAGTAAACTGATTATCTCAATTAAATTCTGAGAGACCAAACCCTCCATTGTACAAAAATTCTCGCCTACAAACAAAACCAGCTCGTGCTGAATGTCTTATGATAAATAAAATTATTGAGATCCAGCAATTGATTCGTCAAAACTCAGGAGACGGCGCAGTTGATGATGGATGTTTCAGGCGGCAACAAATTTCTGGGATTCAATTGATTTCAATACCTCCTCCCCCATTCTTTTGCAGCCAACTAGTGTCTGCAGGCAAAAGAATGAAAATGGGAACAAGTTTATCGGTAGAAATGAAAATGAAAAGGCTATACCACACGTGAATCTAGAAAGCAAGCTAACAACAATAAATACTTGATCAAAATAAACTCTACTACTAAAAATGAAAGCTCATACGTCTGTAGATCATACCATGATGCTACCACTAAAGACGATAGTTCATACAATAGATCATACCATGCCCGTAGAGAAAATGTCAAGCGTCCTAAAACCCCTGCTTAAAGTTTCCATAACTGCATCCTCAATTCTCTTTGCGGCATTTTCTTCTTCTAATCCATATCTTAACAGCATGGCAGCACTGAGAACCGTTGCTAATGGGTTTGCCTTGTCCTGCAGATTACATGATGAGAAGGCTGACAAGCATGGTAGTTAATTTGTAGTGGTGAAAACATAATTTTGTTGAGAAATCCAACCTGTCCAGCAATGTCCGGGGCAGAACCATGAATTGGTTCAAATAGTCCTGGTCCCTGAAAAACATATCAAAGTACACACAAAGGTATTACATAGCCCCCCCTTCGAGAACCAAGATATGAAAATATGAAATCGTAAGTTGACAACACAGTAAATACCAATTCACTGAGGCTTGCCGAGGGTAGCATACCAATACTGCCAGTTATCATGGATGCCTCGTCAGATAATATGTCACCAAACATGTTATTAGTTACAAGAGTATCAAACTGTGAAGAATACAAATGAGTCAGTGTAAATGGATAAAAATAAAAGCTCGGTATTTATAAAATTGATCAAAGAAAAACAGGAAACATGCACAAGGAAAGAACTAAAACCTGCTTTGGGTTACGAACAAGTTGCATTGCAGCATTATCAACATACATATGTGATAGTTCAATATCAGGAAATTCTGAAGCCAATGCTGACATTCTTTTTCTCCATAACATTGATGCCTTGGTAACAAAACAATTACAAGTTTCTAGATCAATATTTATGGACAGAGATGAAAAATACGATACACATGCCTCACAAAAATGAATGGTTTCTGCTTAAAACATCTAGCAACTTTTTCCCAGCAGTAAAATCAAATGAGCTTTATATGTGATGAATGATAGATTGTTTTTCTAATTTTCTAAATATAACTACGACATTCTCTCCTACCAAAGATTTCTCACATTCTTATTTATTTATATTAATTGTTTATTATTTAAACGTATTTGCATATGTTCTGTAATTTTTTAAGTTCATTTATATAATATGAAGTTTCCTTGTCATAACAATATTTAACCCCTAATAATGAGTTTCAATTGCAATTTTTTTCATCATTCTTTTACTCTTTTACTTGTAACAACTGCCCTTCAACTACCATAAATTTCTCTTGCATCATTATCAATTATGCTAAAAAATAGAAATTTTATGAATATTTCTAAATTTATTTTAAAATTTTAAATCTCGTTAGAATAAAAAGGAATGAAACAAAAATAAAATGAAACATGCATAAAATGCATGTGAACATGTACTTTAAGTTCACTTATATAATATCAAGGAAGCTTCCCTGTCATAACAATATTTAAATCCTAATAACACGAGTTTCAATTGCAATTTTTCTTTTACTTGTAACAACTACCCTTCTACTACTATATATTTCTCTTGCGTCATTATCAATTTATGCCAAAAATTGACATTCATGAATATTTCTAAATTTATTTTAAATTTTTAAATATCATTAAATAAAAAGGAAAGAAATAAAAATAAAATGACACCATCTCACAAAAGCTTGAGTATGTATCTGAAGTTTAAACATTTAATTGTTTTTTGAATACTGTATAGATTATTTTTGAAAATAAAAGATATCAACTATGTTTCAAAGACAAAGAAATCATGGTTTTTATTGCTGTCAACTTCATTTCATACTTCATACAAAAATAGCATGCATATACAACGTTGGACTCTTACAATTACAAACGATTATAATACTACTAGAATTTATTTTATTTTATTTATTGAAATATAAATTATAAGTGGTTATAGGTAAAATTCCAAACATATTTTTTATTATCTATTATAATATAAAATGACTAAATTTATTAGTAATTCTTCTTTTATAGAAATCACCTAATTCTGGCATTTAACATACACGAGAAAAAACAGCTAAAGATAAGTGTATACCATAACAGCATTGTTTAGGGTAATGTTACTAACAAAACAACAAACATATTGTTAGCCTTAGAAATAAATGACAATTTTTATAATTCCTAATAGGCATATTAATTATTTTGCTAACTTTGCTGATCAAGATGGAAGATAAAGATGGATTTCCACTTCAGCCAATTATTTTAATTACTCAAGGAGCAATTATTAGAGTATTGTTTGACAAGCATAGTCTCAGAAGAGCAATGACACAGCATATTAAACAATTTTTTTATAAACAGAAACAGATCCACCAGTTCTCCAATCCAACTATTGAACTTGTCAGACCAACAGTGGATTCAATGGGTCGAACTGCCCACTGTTCAAATTTGCAATTGAGGCAAAAAATGCTTATACACTGTGAAGTATAATCCTACTTAGACACAGGGAGTAGAAAAGGAGAAGAAACAATGAGAGGACTTCGCACTTTTTCATCTTCCTTGGCACTGATCTTGCCACCTTTTCTTCTTCCAAAGAAGATGCAGACTAGAATTGAATGTTTTCTGCTAACTTATGATCCTGGTATGGAAATAAGATGGACTGTTTGCTATAAAATGGAATTTGAGCACACTGTATGCCATTTCCTCATTGTAATTGTTTTCATTATGTGCTCTTTATACTTCAAAGATTTTTATGTTCTCAACAATTGAACAGATTTAGCAAGTGAATTAAAACAAAAAAGCCACAAAAAGGCTCATGTCCATTATGTGAGGTCGGCCACATTGAATATCATTTTAAAAATTCAAAGTCTCTAACATTTGCTTTGACTTAAGTCCAATGGGAAATTGTAATAAGATCAACGTGCTTTGACTTTAAACACAACAAGTTCATGCCATTGTTAAGAGGAAAATTTATGAAAACCAAAACAACTTGGTACTAAAGTAATAAGATCAATGTGCACATAATTGACAGACAATAAAGGGAAAAGATGATGCTAGACACAAAAAAGACAGCCACCAGAATTTCATACAATGATGGGAGATTCTCTGAAAAGGGACAAAAGTAAGAGAAGATATTAAATGCAAAAGTACCTCTAATACATTTGCTTTATCGACTGAACAAAGTTTCCCACAACGTTTACAGGCAATTTGATATGCAACACGAGCAATCCGATCAATCTGAGTGGCAATAATTGGTCAAAAATCAAAAAGAAGGGTGATGAGAATTTCAGCATCTTAAGTTCTAGTACAGCATATTAACCTAGTACAACCTAATAATGAATAAATAACACAAGCACAGACAATATATTGTCAATTTGAGTAAATTACTAAATTAAAGATACTATTCAAAGTAAAAACAGGAAAAAAAAATCATAATTGCTGCCATGCTGATAACTTCATGCAAATACAACCAAATAACTGTTTTAGCATTATTCTATTTTTCCAAAGACATGATATAATAAATAAACTAAAATGTAAAGCATATTAAAGGGCTTGAATGTACGTTATCAATCTGGTTTTCATGCAATAAAGTTGTTAAGATAGATGAGCATAGTAAAAATGATAACATTTTAAAATATTTTTCCAGAAAAAAACTTAAATTCTATTAAAATATACATATTAGTATTACTATGAATTTTATTTTGGTGTTATCTTAGAATTATTTATTTATTTGAAGGTTATTTGGGAAATAATAGAGTTAAATATATACATAATTATTATAAAATGCATACAAATATATAATATATACTTGAAAATATAAAATTGAATATTTTAATGGGTGCCTAGACAGTGCCTAGTTAAATATTTAACTGGATGCCTAGGCACAAGCTGGCTTATCACCTGGAAACTTGGGCAACTTAAAAAGTATGATAAAATACATTACATCACAAACATAAAAAGTGAAAACATAAAATGTGAAATCACTCCAGTGACATTTATATATCGTATAGATAAAACTAAACCAAATAGTCATTTGGGTTGCCCACCTTCTAAGTTAAAATTTTCTAAAATGATGTAAGACATTCACTAAACCCTCAAAAATTTTACTTATTGTACCACTCTTTCACCATAGATTATAATATTATCACAGATGTAAAGATTTAAATGTGAAGTAACACTGGTTATAACAAGGGAAAACATCCATAATTTGAAGGTTTATCCCACTTTTGGATTGGTTTGGTGCTAATGTTTTGAATTCAATAGATGGTTCTATATCAAATGAAAAGGAATGTAGCAAGCTGCCTCTCATGGATATAAAATTATAGAAAGTGTGCTGCAAAAGATCTGAAACAAAGTGTTCATGTTTCTACTTGATCACTGTTGCTTGCTATATCAAAAGATCTGAAACAAAGATTGGAGCAATTGGACTGATCCAGTAGATTTCTTATGCCCATTACATGCTCTACCATTACTATATCATTGATGATCACATATCCCTTCCTTGTGCTATAAGGGAGGGTGGTCCCAGTTGTTTGCATGGCTGGTTTAGGGAGGAATTCAGGTCCAATTCATGACAGATTTATTAACCTTATCTCACCTGTATTGAATGGGAATCTCACCATGTCAAAACACAAGTCATTAATAGTGGTTTCATACAGTGACAAGTACTTTTCAGCATACTTGGCCCTCGAATAGGGTTATCATAGGCTTAGCTAACTCGATTCAGACTTTCTGGGCTAGCAACTAGTTGCTGCATAGGCTATCATAGTGACCTTCAGGGGAACTTTTGTTCAATGTTAGATGAAACATATATTTTAAAAGATTTATTCATATCCTTCTTCAAAAAAAATTCAATAAATTTAGATAACTAGAGTTATACAAGTGCTTTTAATATGTATTCAAAATCATAAACATAGATCAATTGCCTCTTAACAGTAAGAAATGGGTGGATTTTAACATGCAGGAGGGAGTACAATGAAAAATATCAGTAATCACAAGGATACCTCAGAAATGGAATACACATCGGTGTTGAAGCCAGTTTCCTCACCATTCGCATTTGTTCCAAAGCCTCTTGGTTTCCCAAAATATATACCTATCATCATTAAGAAAGAAAGAAAGAAACACAAGAAAACTTAAGCATTAACCGCATTGGTCAAAAGAAACATCTAGCTATCTGTACAAGCAATTCACCTCCAGTAAGCTCCCTGACAACCATGATGTCGACACCTTCTGCAACCTCCTTTTTTAAGGTAGATGAATCCACCAACTACACCAACAGTGTCAAATGTGAGAACAAGAATTTTAAATAAAGTCATAAATCATTACCGACTAGTCTATTGTACTCCATGTAATCGTTCTGTCCAACAATCATTAAATATGTGGATAATGATTGTACAAAAATGGAAAAGAACTTATTTTATCGATAAAATACAACAAAATCAACATGCACATAAGTGTTGCAAAAGATGAAAGAGGAAGGGGGACGTACCTGCGGGAAAACAACCGCAGGTCTCAGATTCGCGAATACACCAAGACCAGCACGAAGCTGAAGTAATCCAGTCTCGGGCTTCAAGTGCTTATCATTATTGTCCCACTTATAACTGAACAAAGAAACTCGATTTCTCACATTCCATGCTTAAAACTAAGGAGCACGAAGAACCTACCATGATTCGTGACAAACGAGCAAGACACTACAAACAAACGGGTACTTAAAGGCCAACACCATCAATCGCCGACGTATATGAGCAAAACTTCCGGCATGAAATCAATACAAATTCACGCACCCCCCGATCGCGCCAAGCAGAACAGCATCCGATTCTCTGGCAACGGAAAGGGTTGCTTCCGGCAACGGCACACCGACAAGATCAAGCGCCGCTCCACCCACTGGCAGCTCGCGGAAAACGAACTCGATCCCTAAACCACCAAACGGGAAACAAAAAGGAAAACCAGTCCGTCAGTTCCGGAGCGAAAAGAAAAGGGATGTAACCCATCGACAGTGTGGGACCTTCGCATGAGCCGGAGAGGGAGAGGGCATCCTTGGCGACGGAGACGACCTCCGGGCCAATGCCGTCACCGGGAAGGAGGGTGACGTTGTAGGATCTGGCGGGTGCTGAGGCGAAGCAGCGGACCGACGTAGGCTTGCGGTTGGTGGGGGTTGGGACTAGGGTTCTGAGCGGTGTGGCGGAGTTAGGCCTGAGGACGGCGGATGCCAAAGCCATCTGTCTCTGGACAACGCAGAGGCGGAAGGGCGGATCCGCCGATGAATGGCAACACAGGCACCAGGAGAGAAAATTCAGAAAACGAGTTTTAAAAATAATGAAATATTAAAAAATTCAGAAATAAAATTTTAAAAAAATTAAAATTTAGAAAATTAATTTTTAAAAAATTATTTTTTTTTATATTTTAATATTTTAAATATAATTTTATATTTTCATTGTAACAATAAATTTAACAATAATCAAGAAGTTGAATAAGACACAAAGTCAAGAAAATACGTTATAACAAAATTTTTATCATAAAGAATGTTTTTAACCCAACAAGTAGGAAATGGTAAAAAAATTTAAAATTTTTCCAAATTTTCTAGATACACAAATACCTTAATATTCAAAAAAAAAAATTAAAATTTTCCTTTTCTAAAATTTCCGACGTACACAAATCTCTCATTATATACATCTGAAAGAAAATTTAGAAAATTAAATGAATTTTAAAAAATTGAAATATTAGAAGAAAAAAAAAGTACCATATTCTAATAGCGTGTCTGATGTTTGCCAAAACTCAAAAGAAATGGTTTCGTGAATCCAATTTGACAAGGTGGTATTTGTATTTTCAAAAATTAATATGAAATTACGTGAAATGATAAGATATGGTAATTAAAATTTTCAGTTTTCGTTATTTTCTATTAATTTCAAAAACACAGATACTACTTAAGTGTATTTGTTTGGTATTATTTCAAAAATTACTTCAATCTATTCTAAAAATTAAGAGCGATAGTAAATAACCGTACCTTAAGCTCTGCAAGAACAACGGCCTTCCGCAAAATGGTGAAAGCGATTAGAGTCCCTCAGGATAATTTTCCTCTTCACCATCTTGGATACGAACTTGGATGTCTGATGACAGTCACCACATGTACTTGAATTCTTGGCAACACGAACAGGCTTTCCTCTGGGTGAGTTTAGAATACCAAAAGCAAGGGCACGTCTTTCACTGTGGCCACACACTGACCTATTATTCTCTGCCAAACTTGCATATCTTGCAGAACCATAACCCCACTCATTCTCCATTTCGATTCTTACAGTCTCCATGAAAGATTCTATTTCCCTTGCATGTGGGTATGATTTACTACCAGCAACAAAGATGTGAGTTTTTCCCTTGAGTTCAATCCAACTACTTTCCGCATGTTTTTGCAGCACCCTCCCACCCATGCCCTCTCTTATTTTCCTAACATTTTCCCACTTCTCAGCTTCTTCATATATATTGGACAAAAGAACATAGTATCTTGTATTGTCTGGTTCTAATGCAAAAATGTGCTCTGCAACTTCCTCTGCTAGCTTGGTTTTCCTATGGATTCTACACCCCCAAAGCAATGAACCCCAAACTTGAGAGTTGGGTTCCATTGGCATTGATTGAATGAATTTGTATGCTTTTCGCAAATGCCCTGCTCGACTGAGTAAATCAACCATACAAGCATAGTGCTCCAACTTGGGTTCTAGTTTGTAGTCATTTCTCATAATATTGAAAAATCTCCAACCTTCATCAACCAATCCTGAATGAGCGCATGCATATATTATGGCAATGAAAGATACTTCATTTGGTTCTACTTTGGAAAGCTGCATTTGTTTGAACAGTGAAATAGCCTCTTTACCAACCCCATGCAAGCCATATCCAGCAATTATTACCGTCCATGAGATAAGATCTTTGGTAGTGATCAGCTCAAAGACTTGTCGAGCAAATGAAATTGCACCACATTTTGCATACATGTCAACAAGGGCATTTTCTGTGGGACCATTGGAGAAGAACCCATTCCTTAAGATGTAACCATGAATCTGTTTGCCTCTCTCTAGTGACAAAAGACTGGCAACAGCAGGGAGGATACAAGACATGGTGATACTATTGGGTTTCACATGGAGTTGCATTTTCCGAAATAAGCCAAATGCTTCACTAGGAAGATGGTTCTTTGAGTAGCCCCCAAGCATGGTGTTCCATGAGACAATGTCTTTCTCAACCATGCCATTGAAAACAATTCTAGCATCTTCAACACTACCACATTTCACATACATATCCATAAGTGCATTAGAAACAAATAGGTTGAATTCAAATCCTTCTCTAGTGATTACATTGTGAACATACTTACCATGGTCAAGAGACCCACAACTGGCACAAACATTAAGGGCACTAGTGATCACAGAATGATCTGGTTTGACACCTTCTACTTCCATTCTTTCCAACAAACCAATTGCTTCTTTGTACCTTCCAGCTCGAGCATAAGATGTAATCATCGCAGCCCATGAAACAACACTAGTTTCATCCATGTTTTCAAACACCCTGACTGCACTATCCAAATCCCCACACTTAGAATACATGTCCATTAATGAATTGTTAAGGATAACTTCATCTTTGTACCCACATTTTACTGCATACCCATGAATTACCTTTCCTTGTGCAAGCACGCCCAATTCAGCACAAGCAGGAAGAACTCCCATAAGCGTCAACAGGTCCAATCCAACACCTGAATACCACATCTTCTCAAGAAATGCAACAACCTTATTAATGTAACCATTTGACTTGCAACCATTGATGACTGAGTTCCAAGAAATTACATCCCTCAGAGGCATTCCATCAAACACCTCTATCGCATTCTCTAGTAGACCATGTTTGCAGTAGGAAGATATGAGAGAATTTACAACAACAACATGATCGCCAAAGCCAGATTTCAGCACAAGTCCGTGAACCTGCTGACAACTCCTGCCACTCCCCAACGCAGCAACACACTTCAAAATACAAGACAAAGAGTACGCGTTCACATCAACCCCCGACAATCTCATCTTCCCGAACAAAAAGACACAATCGTCGAAAAGACCAATCTTCGCATACTCCTTGAGAAGAAGACTCCACAGAAAAGGGCTTATCTTACACTCGATCACACCGTCAAGCACACCCCTCCCCGCCTCCAAATCCCCACACTTGACGTACATGAACACCAGCTTCGCACCCACGACACCATCCATCGCCAACCCAGAGGAGGACATGAGGTTATGAACCCTTTTGCCTTCCGACAATGCGTTGCGGTCGGCGCAGAGCTGCAGGACGGACGAGTAGACCGCAGGATCGAGTTGGGTTTGCTCGGCGGCGTCGAGCTGGAAGAGGCATTCTAGTGCATCCTTCAGATTACCCATTTTGCACAAACCGACAATCGCGTTGTTGACGTTGGTTTTCCGATCGCCGCACAGGGAGGGACCGGGAATTCGGCGATGCGTAGTTTGATGGGCTCGTCGACAAAGTGGGACGAAGGATAAGAGGGGACGGTGGTCGGCTGTGGTAGGACGGCACTGGTGGAGAGGAGGTGGGTGTGAGATGAGGGCCGACACCGTCGCCATGGCCGGCGACTTGCTAGAACCTTGAGAAATAACAGTGGGAACTTATTTACGGTGTGAACCTTTTGGAAAGTTTTTAGTTTTAAGGTTTTATTTATTTTCTTTGATTCTAATTTTCACTTAAATTTTATATAAATTTTTATTTTATAATTTATTATAATTTTATCATTATTTATAAAATTATATTTAATTTTAAATTTTCATAATTATTAAAATTATAGTTAAAATTAAAATTACGTAGATAAACAAAACTTAAGTTTCTGTAGTCTTTTAACTTTAAATTAAAAAAAAGTTAACTGAGATGAGATGTCGCTGTCTCGTCGAGTGAGATGCATTTTTTTTATTTAATAACTACTTTTTTTTCAATTTCGATTAGAGTTAGAAAAATTCATATCAAACACATTCTATGACCACTTACGTAGGATTTGATGCATTGTTAAGCAATTTTAACTTTAAAAAAACTTAGATCTAATATTTATCATCTGACGATTTACATACAACTATTTAGGAGGGAATTTGTGTTATCTGAAAATTAATAAAAAGAAAAATTTTAAAAAAAATTATTATTAAAATATTAAAAATTTAAAATATTTTTAATTTTTAAAATTAAATATAAATTTTCATAAAATATATAAATAATCTCATAAAAAAATTTATAAATAAATTTTTAATATTTTAATAATAATAAAAATTTAAATTTTTTTTAATTAATTTTCAAAAAACACAAACACCTCTTAAATGGTAAAAACAGATGCTCATTACGAGGACATACGGTGAAACACCACGTTTCAAGCCACATGCATTAAATAGCTTTTATACGAAAGATAATTTTTTACATTTATTAAAATTTAAATTTTAATAAAAAATAAAAATCACTATTTTTCAATTAAAAACAAGTCCTCTGACTTGCAGTAGTAGAGTTTTAGCCAAAACAAAGATACTCCGAGGGTCTACGTGATAATAACCCAACCGGCAAAGGTGGTTGGCGGAATCTTATCCAAACCCGCCTTTGCCACTTCCAGGAACTGCGACTGCACGCCAGGCCCTCCCGGCCGCCACCTTCTACAGGATCGCTCCCGACGACGATGCACGCGGTCCTCTCCGGCCTTCGCCTTCCCACCGCCGACTTTCCCATCGCCCTCGGGTCCAGAAAAGGTAAATAAATCCAATCTTTGTCGGGAAATACGATTCCAGATGTTGTAGCCGGTGTTTTGGCTGCTCTATGCCATTTTCGGAGCTGTGATGTGAGGGGTCGTAAATCGTAATGTCGCGGTTCGGTTCATTTTCTTTTGAATTGAGTGGCGTAACGGAAGAGTCCGTTCGATCTGGTTCTGGTTTGGAAGGTCTAGATTTGGAAATGGGTGATTAGTTGTAGTTCGTTGGGCAGGGCTCGATGCCTTGGAACCGTTTCATCCCTCCCTCCGAAAAAAATGGCAATGGTTGCCCTTCAGTGGGGAAGATTAAAGAATATCTCGTGGCCAATGTGATCTATGCTAATATTATTTTTGAGAAATTAATTTTCTTGTCTATGCTCTTATGAAAGGTAGAGAAGTGAACAGAGATTGTCTGGATTGACATTTGGTCTTAAAATTTCATATACACACATCTAATTTTAATAAATAACTAGTTAAGATCCTGAATATCCTAAGATATGGCAAATTGGGTTTTACCATATATTAAATAACTAGTTAAGATCCTGAATATCCTAAGATATGGCAAATTGGGTTTTACCATATATTAAGGGCATAAAAAAGGATTTGACTGGTTTTCCTTGAATACAGGGGAAAGAAAGATTTGAAAGTGAGGAAGAAAATGAGAAAGGGATAAAGAAGAAAAGATGAAAAACAAAAAAGCATTTTAGAGAAAAATGTTACTTACATGCAAAACTTCATATGCATTTTGTTTATTTAGAAAATTCCATGTTACTGTTGTTAGCAAAGAATTCCTGTGACTGACCTCATGTAGTAGGATTATGGCTAGAATTATTATTTTAAGGAAATTTTATGGTATCCATGGAAATTTTTTTCAAAGTGTAATAATCTAATGATAATAATATATGTTTTATTTACAATTGCAAATCTCACCATACATGTATTTAAATAAATGATTGAAAGAATGTATTTTGTTGAAGTAATTCAACATGTTTGGTAATACATAAAAATTTTGTCATAAAACTACAATTTTAGGCTTAAAATATGATTTGAGAAATAGAAATTCGTCTTTCTTTTAAGAGAAACTTGTATTTAAATAAATTTGTCTTTGTACCTCTTCTTCTTCCTTTTTGCTCCTCATATTTTTCAACTAAATACTTCTAGAAACCGTGGTTTTAAAAAAACATAATTTCAACATTTTTTTAATCAAAATTCCTCGATCAATTCATGGGGTGGGGTTTCAAAGATAAAGCTTCAGCACAATTGTGGGGGAGGACTAGGTCAAAACGTCATGGAAAATAAAATGATAAACTAACCAACCAAACAAAAGAGAAAGCCCCTAGCAGAGAGGCAGCTACCCAAACTTCCTGAGGTTTGGAATTTTCCATTTTTCAAGTAGAATCTGGCTTCTCACATTGATAGGGAGGCAATGCAAGCCATCCAACACCGCTGTATTTCATCTACAAAGACTTTCCTTGGCAAGCACATTTGTACAACATATTCACCTATTTGATAAAAGTAATAAACTGGCACCAGAAAGATAAATATTTGGGCACTTGTTATCAGATATAGCACGGTGGAGTTCCATGGCATCAATCTCAACCTCTAAAGACGAAAGATAAATATTTTTCTGAATGCATAAGCTTAAGCTGTCATAGAGAACCCAGAATACCATCCTATACAGTCAGTCCCCTTGTAGTGATTGTGAAAAGCGAAAATCATGTCACTTGTGTGGTTCCTAACATTCCCACCACCCACCACACGATCATAGCTGGTCCAAGCTCCATCTATGTTCAATTTCCACCTATCTGCAGCAGGCATTCACCACATGATCCAACTAGTAATTCCTTCCTTCCCAAGAGGATCAGTCTGGTGACTAGGAGTGAAAGCCCTTTTAAAATCATTAACTTGGCACAACTCCCTCCCTTTGATACAGTCAAAGGAGCCATTTTTGTATTCATAAAGTATGGCACATCATTCCTTCCAACATTCCCAGAGAAGAATAATCTTGTATCTTTTGATTTTCCAATGTCCCCAGTTGGAAGGGGAGGTGTTGAAAATAGAGAAAGTTCAGGGTTTATATACTTTATGATCAGACAAAAATTTTAAATTTTTGTTTCCTGATTTTTGTAAAATTTCCTTTAGGCACAAACAACCTAACTCTTTTACGTGTTTAGAAAGATTTTCCTTTCCACCTAATTTCAAGCAGCACAAGCCTTCCCTTAAACACAAAATTCCGCCACCTCTCCTAATTATTAAGTTGAAAACCAAAAGTTCTATTGCACCAAAACTGACATAAAACAACCCAATCTCCAATGGTCTGCATTATCCATGCCTTTACTATTTCTGCAGCAAGTGCACCTAGAAGCAAGAACAATACCTCTCTTCTGGAAATTCACTTCCGTGGGGAGAGCATCATGAAACCATTTCCACAAGAAGAAAGAAGTCTAGGTAGGAATGTAACCTTTCCATATTCCTTTATTCCATCTGGTCAAATTTAATTTCTTTTGAGTGCAATCCTCGACCGATTTCACCATCAAGAGTCTATTTGTGTATGTCAAAAATTTGAAAAATAAAAATTTAGGAAAAAGAAAATTAAGTGGAAAAAAATTTAGGACTGTTGTATATGTTATGAAAATTCTGAAAAATTAATTTAAAATTTTTATAAATATTTTATATATTAATATTTCAAGTATAATTTTATATTTTTCTTGTAATCACAAGTTTAACAATGATCGAAAGAGGTTGGATAAGACACACAAAGTTAGGAAATTATTTTATGATAAAATTTTTACTGACTGTAAGAATTTTCTTAACCTAATAAGTAAAAAATAACAAAAAAAAATTATACTTATAGTAGTGGAAAAATTTTAAATTTTTCCTAATTTTCTAGTATGCACAAATACCTGAAAATCCAAAAATTTTAATTTTCCTTTTTCAAGATTTCTAGTATGCACAAACATCCATTGGCAAAAAACATCCACTGAAACAAGTCAGTTTCTCCATTTATCAACTGCTTTTTAGACTCCACATCCTCTAGAATGGTGTAGGTAGGCCCAAGAACTGGAGTTTCCTAGTGTCAGCCAAAAACTGTCATACTTTAAGTCGTCACAGGACCTGTGACTCCTCCAGAATGTTCTCTAAGCAGCCACAATCCAGCCACCAGTCCCACCAAGCATTAATATCATGTTTACCCCCAGTCCATCTGGCAAAGTTTGCAACACAAGCCCAGGCGGATTCCATCTGGCTCCAAACACTTGAGTTGCCACTATTTCTCTCCTTCAGGCCAAATCTGCCATATCGAGCTTTCAAAATATTTGGACCAAATATTGTCACCATGAAAATATAATTTAATGGTTATAGAAATAATTGATTTCTATGTTGAGGGAAAAGAAAAAAATGTAGATTGAAAACTATAGTTTCAATAATTTGCTTCATCCAAATAGAAAGTTATGCCTGACTTGTTTAAGATTTTCAAAACTTGAGCTTTTCAAGAAGTTGGCTTTTTGTTTGATAATCTTTTGGGGAGAGCTTTTAGAAAAGTCTAAAAGCTCTAAGTACAATTGAGTTTTGCAAATTGATTTGGGTAAAGCTTTTAAATATGATAACATTTTGTAAGACCAAAATATCTCTGTTGCAATTTTCCTTATTTTGCCTCATGTGACAGCTCGGGATGTTTTCATTCTTGCCTCCTCATCTACCCTGATCGATACTCATTTTATGACACATTGACGTATAGAACACAATTCTCAACATTGACAACATGCATTTTCAGTTTTATGGGCTAATAAACAAAGCATTTTTCCAAATGTGGCATATTCGATGTATTTTTGTTTTGATTTCTGTAAACATTCTTCTTTTAGCAAAAAAGATATATTTTAAGCCCAACCAAATGCTACCTTTGCGTTTCTGAGACAGATTTTGATGCAGATTATTTTTCTGGTTCATACCTGAACCAAATGTGAAAACAGTAGGCATAGTTGAATCTCTGACTTGTCATGGTTTCTACTTTGTAAATTTGTTAGTCTGATGATTCAAGTGAAATTACATTCTATGGAAAAACCATAAACTGAGATCAGAACTAAGCACAACATTTTTTTGATAATCGTAGTGTTTTTGCTTAAATTTGAACTCAAGACATCAACCCTTATAATTAAGTAGAAGACCAGCTATGCTATCCTGTTACCGATTTCAAAACAGCTTTAGAATAGAGGGTTGGAGTTTTTTGTTTGGAACCTTGGCGTTACTTACAAATTAACTGTGTTCAAGTAGATGCAGTTCCTGCACTTTTGAATCTAAACTATCACGACAGGGGAATAGATAGTATTGCACTTTTTCTGACCTAATCCTTGTTTTTTTCTTCTAAGATAACTGGTTAGTATATCACCTAATCCTTTTATATTTCTAACTAGATATTCTGAAAATGTGTCAAGCATAAATATATTTATGCTATTTCATTTCTCCCAATGCAAGCTGTTTAAGACGTCTCGTTCTTCATCTTAGTGGCAACATATTAGCAACTGAGAGGTCATTTTTTGATGCATCTTACTGTACTTGGCAGAGTTTGCAGATGGATCTCTTTATTTTTCCTCCAAAAGAGACATTCTCCAGTTTTCTGTTTCAAGCATCAGATCTGAAGGGACCAGGAGAGGGCGACCTCAAAAGTCCAGGAGTTCTAGCAGACCAGATAAGGAGGGTGGTTCATTAAATCCAAGGGCATCTGATAGTGAAGCATCCAAATCCTCCAGTCAGGAGGAAATAATTGCTTTGTTCAAAAGGATACAGTCATCTATCTCAAAAGAATCTACAGTAAGCAAAAAAGGAAGCTCCAAAAGGAAAAAAGATAGAAAACCTACTGAATCAATTCTTGAAGATCTACGACAGCAACCACCTCAAAAACATGTCACAGGTAAAATATATAGTTTCCCAGCAGCAACAAGGTTGTAAGGTAGTTAATTCTAGTTATATTTAATCATTCTTTAAGTTATATGATGATTTCACTGCCCAAGGCTCAAATTCCCAAAAGAGGTCGGAATATGTTATAATTTCTAGCCAGACGATTTAAAAAATAGTTCATTTTCCCAACAGTGAGAAAAATGCAAGAGAACGGCATGGTTGTTTCCACTGTTATAATTTCTTCTGTTGATTTCACTGGCCTGGATCTATTTTCTTCCAACTTGAGTTTTCTCCCTTTGTTGATTTTCACGAAAGCTGCGTTTATGATCCCCCAAATGTCTAACAGATTACATCTCATACAGATAAAATTTCACTTCCAGAAAATGCATTGCCTATTGAAAAGGTCAAGCCAACTAAGGGAGAAAAAAACCCTGATGCTGCTCCAGATGAATTGCCTGTTAAAAAGGTCAAACCAGATAAGAAAGAAACGGACTCATATGCTTCCCCACAAGCTAGACTACCAAGGCCAGCATCAAATTTTGCGAGAAGATCACCAATACCCTCAATGGCGTCGATAAAAGAAGAAACAGTGGAAGACGTGCCTGAGGTGGAATGCAGTGATGTGGTTAGAGGTGAAGTGTCTGCCACAGAATCTAAGCCATTGGAGTTTCAGAAAATTCACAAATTAAAGCTCCCTGAATTGAAAGAACTTGCAAGGTCAAAAGGAGTTAAAGGATTCTCAAAGCTAAAGAAAGCAGAGCTAGTGGAGCTGCTGAAAGGTACGGCACAACCTTCATGACGAGAACGGGTTAAATTGAACCTTATTGGAAGCTTCATTTCAATGTAGAATTTGTGAACTAATCCATTGTAGTAGAAAAAAGGCTGTGGAATA
>JAMKPZ010003700.1:0-14653 GCA_024699675.1 Amphibolis antarctica | reverse complement strand
AAAAAAATTCGCAAATTACCAGATTTAAAATTTAACCTTGTTTACGTTATCAAATCAATTTATACTTTGATTTCAACTATCTTAAGATCATCACTGTGTACTTCGTGAATTGTCATTTCCATCTTTATGTACTAGTTGATTACCTGCCTTTTTGTACCTAGAAAAATATATACAAAGCATGAGTAAATGAGTAATCGTAAATTATCACCTGGTACACATGATGGAACACCTGTTCTTCAAGTATAAATAGTTGTCATGGCAATGTAACAAATAAAGGACTGTAGCCAATTACATATTTGAATTTTGAAGTGAAACAAGAAATAATTGAATAGATTAATAACTAGCAAACTTACAATTACAATAGGAAGAGAGAATATAGACAAGCAACTGAAGACAAAGGCAGGCCTAAATATAGGTGTTTTTTTTTTTGGCCTAAGTAATATAGGTTAATAACTAACAACACATAATTCCAATAATATTGGAAGAAAAATATGGACGGTAGCAACTAAAGACCATATTATGAACCAATAGTGAATAGGCATAATATTTCTAACATTTGCAATGATCCATCCTGGTTGCTCCTATTAAAGGCTTAATGTTGAAGTTAATCTTAGCATCGCATGAGCTTCTCACAAAGGACGCAATCCATTTCAGAGTCACCTACCAGATATACCTCATTAAAGATGTAACATCCTTAGGCTAGAATCTCGCACAAGAGTTAAAACTATTTGTGTCAACAAATATTAATTTTCAGATCACGTATCAGATGTGTTCCTTGACCAACGCTACCATTTTTCTTGAACACCATATCAAAATATAAATTTACACTATGGGATCAGCACATTTCATGATAAAACCAAGGACCACATGCAGGAGATGAATTTTATGACCATGCCAAGTATTTCTTATAATAAAATGGGAGGACTTATACTGTCAATAATGTATAAGAATCAATGTGTCTTCTTATTTCTGTGTCAGAAATATTTCCATTTACACTCATGTTTACAAGATACGAATAAGTCAATTATAATTCTCTAGTCAATAAAAAAATGCAAACCAACCTCATTGATGATTTATGGCATCTGTATGTTTCCTGTCTCTTTTCACCCTTTCTATTACATGGGTTATCCTCACGTAAGTATTCCCTCTTTTAGGTTCACTAGCAGATATAATGCAACACTCTGAATCCACCATAAAGAAATGAGAGCATATCTAATGATCACCAAAACCTCTAAAATCCAACATGCCAATTTGCCTTGCTATTTCATATGATTTTGATATGCAAAGTGAAATACTCAACTAGTGTACTGAACTTCATTAGCAAATAACAACTAATTTATGACTTAAAAGAGCCACAAAATACAAAAACTAAAGAAATTTAATTAAACTATCTTCACAAAAAAATTCGATAACACATTCAATTCTATCTAACATTCCAAAAAAATAAACTCGGAGATTTCAAATCTAACATTCAATTCTCATATATAATTGCATTACAAGCTAGGAGACTACATGCATTCATTTCTAACAAACAAAATTATCTATCCAAGACTTAAGACAAATGCAAAAGCTAGTACAAACATGAACTAAGCGTGCATGAATACATCTTTAATCTCCTCTAACAAGGAAAATGCATGCAAGACAATAGAAAATCAATGCACACTTAACTACTAACTCAGCTTATGCAGTTTTCATCGCCTTTCAACTTTGAAACTTCATACAAAAAGGAATACATGCTCGATTTCAGCCCAAAGATACTCATTTGAAAGATTGAAGCATCTATTTTCAAATAAAAATCATAGGAGTTGCATTCAAATACAGGTGTGGCTGCAGTTTCAAGAAGAAAATTTCAGATAGCACAATTCTGCACAGCACCTACAACTTGTAAAATTCGCAACTCCTTCACCTTAAATCAGAATTCAACATTCAAATACTCTATAAAATGTTCATAATCACAAGAAACCGCGAAAATTGCAACAATTAATAATCTCCAACCCCTGTGACAGCAGGTCCTCACATTTCAGAAACAGAAATTGGCTCCTTGCATTTCAGTCACTCCACGATTGTCATTGATACTTACCAAAATATATTTTTTTTTAACAAGCAAAATCCGTGAATGAAAACCATTGAAACACTCTTAACTGAAAACACAATCACACAAAGGATTGATAAGTCCAATAAGTGAAAAACTAATTTCATTTCAAGCTGATGCTAGCAAACAACTTCAATGCACTTCATGTTTTGAAAAATCATTACTTCCAAACTACTCATCCAAATTTCTTAAATAAATACTCATTAGAAACCTGATTCACTGCTCTAAACTTATAAAATCTAAAGTCAGCAAAAATCCTGCAAGAGTTCTGCAAAATATACTGAAAATAGAACAGTAATTGAAGAGAAAACAGAAATTTGAAACATCGCTCACAAAATGAAAAATTCACATCTAACTCTTTTCACACCTAAAAATCAAGTTTAAATATTCATTTGAAAGCTCTTTAACCATAATTCCCAAAGAAAAGGTGTAAAATCTTCGAACTCAAACCCCATGCATAGCAGATTTCTGCTTTTCCAGGACAGCCAGAATTTTTTCTGTAATTTCTGCTATGGGAGGCTATCATATATAATTTAAAATCACTTGCTATCATAAAATATGCAAATGAACACATCCAAACAAGTGAGATCAAATTCAGCAAAAGAAAAAGGAAGAATATCTCATTTGAATTTTAATAAAAACTACAAAGCATAAGGACTAATTAAAAGAAATTGACAAAAGCTAACCAAAACTAACTTTGTAATAGAATTCGATACGCATTTTGACATAAAAACTCCTCGGCAACAGTGTTAAAAACTTGTACAGGATTTATCGTTAAATTACAAGTAATAACCGCAAGTGCATGATGTCCAATGAAGTACATCGGCAAGTATAAGTTGAATCCACAAGGAGTTTGGTAAAATGATTAATCAAATAATTTCATAAAGATTTAACTAAATAAATACATAAAGGAGAATCAGATTTTAAATTAATAAATAAAAATCAGAAAATTCATATAAAAATCAGATTTTAAATCAGATTTTAGCCAGCTATCTAAGTGTCTTCATGTTGACATGACCTAATCTTCTATGTCAAACCCAAGATGCATCATTGCAAGCAACAAGACAAGCATTTTTAGACATGCAATCATTAGGAAAATTTAAAATATAAATAGATCCATTTCTAGATACAATAAATTTAACTTCCCTACTATTTTCGTCAAAGATAAAAACATTCTTTTGATTTAAAACACACATTATAACCTCTATCAGCCAGTTGTCCTACACTTAACAAGTTTTACTTTAAATCGTCAACTAAGAGTACATGGTCAATGTGAGAATCTTCATGCAATCTTATTCTACCAATTCCTTTAATTAAACTTTTATTGTTTTATTGAATCTAACCATACCTCCACCATGATCCTCAATTGTATTTAGTAATTCCCTTTGTCTGGTCATGTGAGTGGAGTGTTCAAACTCAAAAATGTGCATTTTATAGATATTAATTCATGTATTTTACTGAATTTTAATTGCATTTTACATTGAGAAATGATGATTGCAAGGTTAACTATGTTTTTAAGCATTATGCATGTTTATTCACTTTAATGATGCATGAATTAAGTTTTAAATCGTAAATTATATATGTTGGTGATTGTTCATTAGAAAGAAAGTGATTGAATGACAATCAATGGTTTAATTTGCTGATAAATTGATTAATTCACAGAAGAAATCATGATTTTTGTCTAAGTTACAAAGTTCGTGGGTAAAATCCTTAATCAACGAACTTACTCTATGGGTAAACTAGTTTATCAACAGACTTGCATATTACTTTTTCTGTGCGATGAATTTTATTGATATAATAGCAATTACAATTATAATGGATGATAGAATATGATGAATTATTTTTCCTGTAATATGATGTGCTTCATAAAAGGTATTTTTCGATAAGCATTTGCAAGAAAATTCATATAAAAGTTGAACTGAGAAATTAAAAATAACTGATGCTCAATTATAGAGAACATGGACGAACAAGGCAAAGAAGTGGGCTTGCATGGAACGATCTTACACATTCAGATGTACACCATGTCCTTGCTAATTGCTAGCTAATGAATTGCTACTCCCTCAATCTATAAAATAGTCTCGTAACCATGAAACCAACCTTTTCTTCATCTGGGCACCATTCACAGGTACATTCTTCATCTCCTTCATCTTCCACCTTCCACCCATTCGCTTCTTCTGAGAGGAGATTGACGACATCCTCTTCTCCTACCAATTCTTTAGTGTATTTGTTATTCTTTTCTCTACTTAAGCGTATCTTTGAAGGAAAGACTCTTGGTGTCGGTTGCTTCCTCCTTTGTTCCTTGGTGTAAATGCAGAGTGATGCCAAAAAATTCACACAATGTTGATAGGAAAGCTCGCCAGCTTGACGACCTGGTGGACCGGAAGTAAAGACAAAGAGAGCACTTAGCCTGAGCAAGTTTCGAAGGATGAAAATTGCAGTGAAGCATTAGGTGTTCTCTCCTTTTCCTTTTCTTTTTACTTTTTCATTTACATTGACATTCACATATATTATCACCTATGTTTCAATCTTGAGAAAACAATCTTATGTTTGATGTACTGTTGAATGCTTATTTTTATTTCTCCAAGTATTTGTAATGTATTTTGTTTTATGTTGTATGTGTTGTTTGTCGTATCTTTAAGATAAAAAGAATAAAAATATAAGTGACAAGTCTTAGAAGTTTCAAAAATCTTGAATTGTACTGTATTTCATTTGAAACTCACTGTTTCACATTTACCAACGAGTTAGCTCCTAGTTTAAGTGGTTTAACCACGGGCCACATCGTGGGTAAAGCCCTTTCGAGCCAACTGAGTGGTTTATTAACAAGTGGTCTCATGGGTGAAAACGTTTACCTACGAACCAGCCTGTGGGGTTTAGGCATTTTCAGTGGAATATACTTAAATGCATGCGAATTAAAATATAGAATGTTTAAGAATTACAAAAGACTAAGTTTTTGGAATTAAAACTCACTTAATAGAGTCTTCCAGTGGAAATTTTGAATCATTAATTAAAAGACTCTCTTGTTGAACCAAATATTCTAAGTGAAGAAGAAATCAAAGTTAATGAAAAATTCTCTAGAAATTACAAATATAAAAGTTGATTAAAAAGCATCCTAGCGATTATTTGGGATAGAGCAATTGTGACATTGCTTTAGGATTAATTATTCCATTAATTGAATACACCAAGTTAGCTAAGCACTAATAAAAAACAATCCCTATGGACAAATCCGTACTTGTACACTAATTACATCTGAATCTGTGCAACTGCGATGAAATTAAAATATTTCAAACACACATTATTAGAAATTGATTTTAAGTAGTGTTTCGAACAAGTTTTTGGCGCCATTGCCGGGGATCTTATTTCTTGCAATTGGTGCTACTTTTTGCTATTTTGGGTTAATTAGGGTTGCAATAGAATTTATTTGCATTGACTGTTAGTAAATTTTATCTGAAAGCCTTATTTCTATTCTAGAGTAGTAGAGTATTTTTAGTTGAAATTCTAAATATCATAATGGACTCATATAACTCATATTGGGGTGATTGTAGGTCTGTTTTCGGAACTAATTATGAGAATTATAATTATTCTAATTATGTTAGAAAAGATTATTCACCTATAGAATTTAATGATTATTCTTCACAACATGATTTAGAAGAACTTAATGCTAATTCTCAAAATAATTACAACTTGAATGACAATCATAATTTATGAGAATGTAATGACAATTCAAGAATGCAAAATCATTATTCAAAATATAATTACATGACTGAAAATCCAAATTATCAGTTAAACATCTCACAGTAGATACAACAATTAAAAGATGAAATAGATAAATCAATACAAATATTAGAGGATAGTAATAGACTGGATGAATTTGAAAATGAAAATTATTTGAACTAGTAAGTATTAAAAGAGGATCAAAATGTTCAAGGAATTAATACAGATTTATCAAGTTTTAATGACTATGCCAATGAATGTTGGAACTAATCAAAACTACCTCAGAAGAAAAATGTCATTGGAAATAGAACAACTTTCAAATAGAGTTAATGAATCATTACAATAAATAAAAGACAGTAGAGTATTTAATGAGTATGAAAACAGTAATGATTTAAATTGGTCAAATGAAAATTAAAATTACCGTAAATTCATTAGAGAATATGTTATTTATAGAGGAGAATATGCAACCATTAGAGATAAGAAAGGCAGTAGTGTTTGCCTTAGAAAAATTTAGGTCATATCTAATAGATAGTCACACTATCATTTACACTGATCACTTAGCACTTAAGTACTTACTAGTAAAAAAGGATGCTAAACCAAGGCTTATTAGATGTATTTTGTTATTACAAGAGTTTGATTTGAAAATTAAAGATAAGAAAGGTTGTGAGAGCATTGTTGCAGATCACATGTCTAGGTTGGATGCATCATTTCTCTCTTATCCACCAATAGATAACACATTTCTAGATGAGCAATTGGTTATGTTGAATTCTTGTCTTTGGTATGCTAATATAGTTAATTATTTAGCTATTGGTTTAGTGCCTCATGATTGGTCTGGTTTAGACAAAAAAATTTCTATCTAGGGTTAAATATTTCTTTTGGGATGACCATTACCTATTTAAGCAATGCCTTAATCAAATTATAAGGAGATGTATCCCAAAAATTGAAACTCAACCAATGTTATCATGTTGTTATGACCAACCTACTGGAAGACATTTTGGAGCTAAAAAGATAGCTTTAAAGGTGCTTAATGGTGGCCTATATTGGCCAACTCTATTTAAGGATGCTTATGAATATTGTAAAAGATGTGTTCAAGGCCGAAAGGTAGGTAGAATTGCAAAAAGGAATATGATGACATTAAACCCAATCCAAGAAGTAGAAGTTTTTGATGTATGGGGTATAGACTTCATGGGACTTTTTCTAAATTCAAATGGTTTTATTTATATCCTATTGGTAGTAGAATATGTAACCAAATGGATAGAGGCAATCCCTACTAAAACTAATGATTTCATAATAATAATGAGATTTTTGAGATCTAATATAATGTCACGATTTGGTGTTCCAAGAGCAATTATCAGTGATAGAGGAACTCATTTTTGTAACAGAAACTTTGAGAAATTATTAAAAAGATATGGAGTGTTGCATAAGTTAGTTACCCCTTACCATCCGCAAACTAGTGGTCAAGTTGAAAGTGTTAATAAGCAAATTAAAGGAATTTTAGAAAAAATAGTAAACACCACTAGGAAAGACTAGCTAGATAAATTAGATAATTCTCTTTGGGCATATAGAACAGCTTATAAAACAATATTAGGAACAACTCCGTATAAATTAGTGTATGGAAAGACTTGTCATTTACCTATGTGTACCCTCTCTTTCATCCGGCTATCACCCGGAAGCCCATGGATTTCCACCGGCCCCACCGGCGGATGGGTCGAGGTACAGAGAATTGAAATGTGTTTGTGAGAGCACATCACCATGTGGGGCAGATGACTCATTGAACGGAGTCGCCACCTTATTTTTGGGTAAAAAACAAGGAAAACCGGATGGGAAAGTGTTCTTTCATGATCAAAGCGATAAAACCATATGGGTGACGTAAAATTGAAGTGAAAACATGAGAGAACTAGATATGGGGCTCAGGGTACTGTTGGGGAAGGTGTTAGGCACCCCGAGACAGCCTGGGCGATCCCGACCTCTCTCCGGCTCTAAAACGGAAAACATGACAGTCAGTCCGGCCATGTACGGCCTCACCTTGGAAAACTTTCCAGGGCGTTTAGAGAGATAACCTTATCCCTTCCGATGAAAATAAATGAGAATCGAGTAAACAAATGAGAATTGAACAAAACAGGGATCCATATTGGATCCGGTGGTGAATAGGGGAGAAAAAGATGGCTTTTTGGGGAGCCGGCTGTCGGCTACTTGTACCGATTGACCGGCGGCTAGTCGGCTGCTTCCCCAACCCATTTGCACCCATGGGGGGGTTTTGGGGCAACGGCGGTCGGTTCCTTGAACCGACCTGCTGGCGGCTAGCCGGGTGTTTCCCCCCTCCATGCGCACCCATGGGGGGTTTTGGGGAAACGGCGGTCGGTTCCTTGAACCAGCCTGTCGGCGGCTAGCCGGCTGTTTTCCCCCTCCATGCGCACCCATGGGGGGTTTTGGGGAAACGGCGGACGGTTCCTTGAACCGGACTGCCGACGACTAGCCGGCTGTTTCCCACCTCCATGCACACCCATGGGGGGGTTTTAGGGAAACGGCGGCCGGTGGCTAGTCGGCTGTTTACCCCCTCCATGCACACCCATGGGGGGTTTTGGGGAAACGGCGACCGGTTCCTTGAACTGGCCTGCCAACGGCTAGTCGGCTGTTTCCCCCCTCCATGCGCACCCATGGGGGTTCTGGGAAACGGCTAGCCGGCTGCTTTCCCCAATCCTCTTTCCTCTTGACATCTGTAAAGGCATGGGGTTTAATGGAGGACTTATATTTTTCAGAAAATGAAAACCGTCGGGTTGTACGTTTCGTACACCCGAACAGCCACCACTGGCTTCCTTGCCAGCAACGTCATCTCGAAAATCTTTCCGGGGCATCGGGAGGGTAGACTTATGCCTCCTGGAAAAGAAACGGGCACCGTCGGGTCGTACGTGTTTGTATACCCGAACGGCCACCACCGGCTTCCTTGCCAGCGGCGTCATCCCGGAAATCTTTTCGGGACCCCGAGAAAGACATGTGGAGGTCGGATAAAAACTCGTAAAGCCGACTGGGAAACTCAGAGTTTCCACGTAAAAAGACCCAACAGGAGGGTCACGAGTGAACCGAGCTGGACCGGGCCGGGTGGATTCACCCGGCCAGGAGGGCGGCCACCGGTACCTTCGGATGTGTTTCCGAAGGAATGATATCCAGGTCCATCTTCCAACCGTTCCCTTACACAGGAAAGGTGTTATGTGGTCGGGGCTCGAGGAAGCATCGTAAAAAACATACGTAAGACGACGAGGGTGGAAGGACTTACTTGTAGGGGGTCATCGACGGGGATCGGAAGTCCTCGCTCCAGTGCAGCGAAGGGACGTCGGGGCTCCGAGCTGCTTTCCTCCTTTAGAACCGGTGGACGGTCATTTCTCCAGGGGGTGTCAGCCTTTTTCCCGAAAATTTCAGCCTGCTAACTGATGTGGGGGGCCGCTCCTTTTATAAGGGATTGCCTTCCTTCTTTGGGGGCGCCTGAAAATGGAAGGCGACGCGATTCTGGGCTTGATTATGCGGTCCACGTAATCGATTAGCGAGATTTCAGTGATTAAATCCCTTCGTATTTTCCTGATTGATTCAGCTTGCCTTCTTGGGTAGCCAACCGGTGGCTGCTACGTGGTAGGCAGAAGCTGGCTTGTCCCCCCATCATTTTCTCTAAATGTGGGTTTTTGGGGTTTGGGTGCTGCTTCCTTGAAGCGACTTGTCGGTGGCAAGCCTGCTCCATCACCCCAACTTTTCACCAAATGTGGGATTTTGGGGGTCTGGGTGCCGCTTCCTTGAAGCGGCTTGTCGGTGGCAAGCCGGCTCCATCACCCCAACTTTTCACCAAAGGTGGGTTTTTGGGGGTCTGGGTGCCGCTTCCTTGAAGCGGCTTGCCGCTGGCAAGTCGGCTCCATCCCCCCAACTTTTCACCAAATGTGGGTTTTTGGGGATTCGGGTGCCGCTTCCTTGAAGCGGCTTGCCGATGGCAAGCCAGCTCCATCCCCCCAACTTTTCACCAAATGTGGGTTTTTGGGGGGTCTAGGTGCCGCTTCCTTGAAGCGGCTTGTCGGTGGCTAGCCGTGTGATTCCTCCTTTAAGCATGGGGTCAACAGAATGCCCCTCCCTAGGCGAGGTTGTATGACTTTTGAGGAAGGAAACCAACATCCTAGGGTTGAATGACCCTCCATGCGTAGACGGTAAGTCATGCGAGATTTCACACTTTCGTGAATTATCTATCATTGGTTGGACAATAGAATCGGGCTTACACCCTTAGTCACTTGACCAAGGGATGCCATATTGCTAGTCGGTTGGTTGCACGACAGCCACCTTGTGGGTGTCGGCGACCGGGTAACGAGGTGGAAAGTGTTCACGTACTGTGCCCGGAGGCTATGCCATATCTCTCCGCGTCTTAGATCTTAACCGACTGGTTACGTGGCAACCACCTTGTGGGAGCCGGCCACTGGGATGTGAGGTGAAGGCTTCCCATGTTTCTGAAAGTTGTAGTGAATAGTCACATCACACTTTTTGTGACATTACGTGGTTGCCGCCTCAGGGGAGGCAGCAACCGGCTGAGGACGTGATATGTTGCTTTTTCAAAAGCTGCCACAGACACTGTGAATGGTCACGTCGTACCTTTTGCGACATTACATTCGGACCGACTATTCACGCAGTTGCCGCATAGAAGGAGGCGGCAACCAGCTGGTGACATGATTGGAAAAGCTGCAACAGATGCAGTGAATGGTCATGTCGTACCTTTGTGATTTTCTCTTTTTAACCGGCTGGTCAGGCGGCAGCCGCCTCGTGAGAGGTGGCAACCGAACGAAGGTGCACATGTCTTGCGTGCTTCTATACTTTTCTCGATTTTCGTTCATCTTTTTCTATTTCCGTGCAACTTTCTCGGTTACTGTGCCTTGACCGTACCTTTTCAAAGTTCTCAGGAATCGTTTCAGCTTTCTTGATTCTTGTGCAACCGATTTTTGAACCGGTTGCCGCTTCCAACTACGCGGAATCCGGGTGACCTATTTCCCTATAAATAGAGGGGAGGTCGTTGGAGATTTCCTCATCCCTCCCTCTCATTTTCATTCCTTCCTTGAGTTCTCGTTTGGATTTTCTTCTATCTTTCTTTAACTTCTTCCCTCAAGCTTTAATCAACATGCCTCGCATGAAAAATGTTACGGGGCACATCCGCCAATTAGCTTCTGGGTCTACATGACGATGGGTCGATCTTCTACCGGCGTCTTTGAAGCATATGCCGGCGGAGCAGCTCACCTATCCTAACCGGGCCGAGTTGGCCCGTCTAGTCGTCTTCTTTGAACTAACTGACAATGGCTGCGACGCTACCTCGGCCGAGGCCATGTCCCATTGGTGGTTGGGGGAACGGCGACGGAGCTCTGGTGCCTCTAGTTCTCATGCGCCAGTGGAAGGTGAGGCGTCGGCGGAGGTCCCCCTTCAGAGCTCGCGGCGTCGGATGCATCGTAAGGCCACTTTGGACTGGCAACAGCGTCTCGCTGGAACTCCATCAGGGCCGTTCGAGATTCCTGATGATGCGGCTTCAGAGGCAGGATCGGTCCAATTGGCACTCCCCTAGTATCAGACTCCGACTGGTTCTGAGGAGGCAGCGACTGACAACGTGGCTCCCCCCGAAATCGATTAGGATTTGGCATCCCCCGTTGACGGCCACTTGGCCGTAAAGACGGTGTTACATGGTAGGTCGGCCAAGTTCGACCGATTGCCGGAGGTGGAGCAACTGTTTGCTAGGCAAGGCTTGCTTCCTTTCGTCCGAGACATCCGCCAGATCGAGACCGTCCCCAATTTGGTGGCAGAGATGTACTCCAACCTGTCGGAGGTGGAGTCGCAACTTTATCTGAGCCTCCAGTCAGGACCAACGGAATTCTCCGATGCGCTCCTGTTCGAGGTGTTGGGCCTCCGCTTTACCGGTTTGGACATTTTCTCCTCCTTGTCGAACCTTCCCTAGAGCATTGGCGACATCAATGTGGTAGTTGCCGTGGATGCCGATTTTGACCAACGGATCGTCAAGGCTCAAGACCTGAACCCGGTCGCCCACCTTGTCTCCTTTGTCCTCAACAACACAATCCTCCCGAAAGGGGGGCATTGGGACGAAATTAGTGTGGCGACTTACCTTGCGACTTTCGCGGTGGTAACGGGTTGCCAGGTGAACTGGGCGGCGGCGGTTCGGCGCTAGATGCGTGGCGTGATTCTCCTGGTCCGGTGGCCTCCCAGCCAGTTGCTCTTTAGGGAGACGATGGTGGAGCTAGCCCACTTCCTCCATATCTCAACCGGAGGCCGGCAGAGGGTTTCACTCCAGACCCGGCCCATTACATCAGTCGACCTGGGTTGGTACGAGAGGCTTGCCTCTAAGCGGTCTAGCTCGTCATCCGGCGGGCGGTCAACCGAGCATCATCTTCTTGCTCCTGCTTCTGTTTCACGGTCTACCGGTGGAACTTCTTTGAACCCGGATTTTGCCGAGGACTTACGCGCGTCGTTGTACCGTTTCTATGATTGAGACGAAGTCATTATCCGGTTGTTGAGCTGGGAAGATCGGTTGATCCAACTAGTGGACCGGATAGAGCGCCGGGAGCGGGCCCATGACCAGCGGAGATCGGAGCACCAGAGAACCGACCCATGGAGATTTGAGCCACGGAGGTTTGAACTCTTAGAGTCTTCTGAGGAGGAGTAGTCTGTTTGTACCCCGCCCCCCTTTAAATGATGAATAATATCTAAATTTTAATGGAAACTCGTCCATAACTATCTTCTCAAGTGTTTTTGTGAGTTTGCCAGCGAGATTTGGAGTGGCGACACTAAGACTACATTTGTGCCATGTTGGGAATTTTGGGGGAGCCGGCAACCGAGTTATCTTACCGGCTTGCCGGCGGTGGGCCAATTGGTCACCCGAACCATACATCCAAGCACGGGTTTCGGGGAATCGGCAACTAGGGTTTCTTACCGGCTTGCCGGCGGCGGGCCAATTAGACGCCCGATCCATACGTTTAAGTATGGTTTTCAGGGTGCCGGCAACTGGGTTTTCTTATTGGTTTGCCGGTGGCAGGCCGGCTAAACGCCCGATCCATACATATGGTTTTCGGGGTGCCGGCAACCGGGTTTTCTTACCGGTTTGCCAGTGGCAGGCCGGTTAAATGCCCGATCCATATGTTTACGTATGGTTTTCGGGGTGCCGGCAATCGGGTTTTCTTACCGGTTTGCTAGTGGCGGGCCGGTTAAACGCCCGATCCATACGTCTAAGTATGGTTTTCGGGGTGCCAGCAATCGGGTTTTCTTACCGGTTTGCCGGTGGCGGGCCGGTTAAACGACCGATCCATACGTCTAAGTATGGTTTTCGGGGTGCCGGCAATCGGGTTTTCTTACCGGTTTGCCGGTGGCGGGTCGGTGAAACGCCCGATGCATACGTCTAAGTATGGCTTTCAGGGTGCCGGTAATTGGGTTTTCTTACCGGTTTGCCAGTGGCGGGCCGATTAAACGCCCGATCCATACGTCTAACTATGGTTTTCGGGGTATGTTGAGGAGTCGACCGTACCTAGGTACTGGTGGCGGTGGTTGGTCGTTTTACCGAGCAATCGGTTGATTTTTTTGCGTGTTGTCTGGTCTTGCGCGGGTCGTGGTCTGGGCGTCCAACGGTCCGAGCTGGGTGGCGTACGTGGGCGAGCTTTCCTCGTCTCTACATGGAATAGTTGATGTTCTGGCTCGGGTTGTGTTTGAAGAGTCGAACATCCTTGGGTGGTGGTGACGGTGGCCGGTTGTTTTACCCAGCAACCAACTGATTTGCCTGCACACTTAATTACACGTTAGTTTCCAAAGGTGGGGGAGGAGTGTTGTTCCTTCCCCTTATCCATGGATATCGGTGTCGTGTTGTGTAGAAAGGTCGAGACATTTTCTGGTGACTCATTTTCTGGCATCTCGTTTTGCTGATTCTGTATGGGGGTTTTCAAGTGGGTGCCCGTGATGGAGTTTGTGCAAGGTAGCTGTTCCGACCCAATTGTGCTATCTGGACCTGTAGGGGAATGAAAGGTGGCTCGCCTCACGTCAAGAGATAATTGCTTGGACATTCACACATGTGAGTTTGGAAACGTAGTTCCCTTGTCCAGTAGAAGCGACCCTTAGGCGACAAAGATGGGTCGAGAGGAGAGATCCGAGAGCTGTCCTTCTGCCCATAGTCATGCTGATTCATCCTCACTAGTTCGCTCTGGGGTTGTAGAAATGATGGGTAGAATCATGCGGGTTCCGGAAATGTGGGCATTGGAACCCAAGGGTGGAAGCGACTTTCAGTGGGATGCCAAGCCCAATGTTGACGACTTAGTTGGGATGTCAAGCCCTAGGAAAAGAGAAAAAGGGAGAAGGTTGTGTCGGCAAATGGGTTCCGGCACCCGGTTGTATTGGCGGACTTCGATGGGTTGCCAAGCCCTGAAAGAAGGGAATACTTGGTCAATCACAACAAGTTGTGTATTGGACTGCCAACAGACGGCGGAATCCTAAGATCTACCCTTCCCTTGCACAGGAGTCCATATGCTTTTAGGATTCAACAACAAGTAACTTTTCCTTTTCTTTTCTTTCTCTTTTTTTTTTCTTTTTCTTTTTCTCTTTTTTTTTTCTTTCCTTTCTCTTTTCCATTCTGTTTTTCTTTTTCCTTTCTTTCTTTTTTTTTCTATTGAAGAAGTATTCTAGCCACTGACTTTTCTTCTTCTCTTTTTTTTTTGTTCTTCTCTATTACAAACTAGAAGATAAGAAAATTGAATAAAAGAATGCTACTAGCCCTCCCCACATGCTGTTGGCAAGTAAAATAACCCAACATTGTCGTGGCTAGTGTACCAAGAGGGGATACCTTACCTA
>JAMKPZ010003699.1:0-30416 GCA_024699675.1 Amphibolis antarctica | reverse complement strand
ATTTAAATTCTTGTATAAATTCCTTAAAGAAGTTGAAAAAGACATCTGAAGATGAAATCTGGATATTGAAAGCTGAAAATTTAAATCTCAAAGGGACTTGTCCATGAATTTGACTGTAAAAGACTTAAATTATGAAATTAGTACATTAAAGATTAAGTTATGTGAAAAGAATGCCATCTTAAGCAAATGGAATGGTAGTCAATCAATTAATGATGAACTTCGTAGAAACATTTCTAATGTTGAAAAGCATGGTATTGCTAATAACGCTACATATTCTAAAAATTATGAATGACATGTTAGTACCAGAAAGGATAAGGTTTTTGTTTCGAGTACTAAATAAAAAGATAAAAATGTTATTCCTTGCGTAGTTAAAAAGGGTGATAAATATGTACAAGTGAATAACTTATCCACTGAAAACATAAGGTTAAATTCTAAAGATGTTAATACAAATACTTTAACATATATTTCTGAAATAAAGGATCTGTAGTTATAAGTAGAGGATTTAAATTCTTGTATAAATTCCTTAAAGAAGTTGAAAAAGACATCTGAAGATGAAATCTGGATATTGAAAGCTGAAAATTTAAATCTCAAAGGGAATCTATTTACTGCAAATTTTAATATTCTGCTAACCCCCATACTCAGCTCAAATGTGGATTCTAAGTACTCAGTGACTGGCCTGTAGGTTAGTACAAGTCCCTAGCTATCGGTTTCCCAGCTCTCCCTTAGGTGAGAGGAAATTCCTTTGGTCCTCTCACAATGGAACTCCGTTGTCTTCCCTTTGGTCCGTTGTGAAATCGCTTTTTGCAATGAGGTCCTGTAGCCATTGCACATGATCCTTCACACGTCTAGATTCTTGGTAAGTACGTAGCGACCAGCCTGCAGGCTGATACACGTCCCCGACTGCCGATCTCCACACTTCCCATTGAATCCATGCATCTGGGGCTTTATGCTAACTTCTCAATTTCATCAGAGAGTTAAGCTTAACTCTCTGATTTTAGCAAAGGTTTAATGGTGTAAGATCAATTTAACAATGTTTAGGAGCACAAGAGGGGGGGTGAATTATGTCTTTAAAATAATCAAACTTTAGTAGATTATAAGAATACAATCACTCACAATTTTCAAGAAAATCTCAACTTTATTAATGAGATTTCTTACAACATTTAAGCACATCTCTTTTTGTGAATTCAACTTACAACTTTAAGATTCACTCAAGAAGAGTAAGAAGAAATGATTTTTCTTTGCTAATCAAATAATTTTTCTACACAGCTAAAATACGATTTTTCCTCTCTAGAAAAACTAACTATTTAGTACAACTCTTACTTGATCAAAAGTGTTGAAACTTCACTGATGATCTTCAACCTCATGCTAACTTCAATCTGAAGCTTTGATCTTTAAACACTTGCTTCGAGTTGAACTTGATCTCGATTTTCAAAAACTCTTTGATGATGTCGAACTTGAACTGGACTATGTCTTCAAAACACACTTTTCTATGATACTTGATTTGCTCTCTCGTGAATGCTCTTGTGAATGTTGTAGAGTGCACTTATGCTTTTTGAGGTCTTTAAGTGTATTTATAGAGTGAAATACAATTCCTCCATATCTTCCACTTTGTCCATGAAAACCTTGAATGTGTCATTGAATTTTTCAATAACTTCTTTTACATCCCACGTTCTTTACAAAACATGCATATCGTGTCTTGATCAACATTCTTTTATTTTTTGGAATACCCTACAATTTTAATGATCCAATCACTCTTCTTTGAATTCTTCAAAGTCCATGATTGCATCCATGTTTTACCTGTAAATGCATAACTATGTCCCTACACGACCACTTAAGAATGATTCAAAAATAAAACGTTGAAACATTCAACCGTTAAATCCATTTATATAGTTTTAGATCTTTTAACATAAATATTGGAAGAATAGTCAAATTCATAACCTTAAAATGCCTAAGTACTATTCATAACTTAAAACCAAAATCTCACATGTTTAACTTAAAAATCTCACGTGCCTTGCTAAAACACCAATCTTTTATGCTTAAAGTTACGATTTTTAGTTAAAACGCCGACACTGTTCATACACTACGTGCACTTTAAAACGCACGCACCTAACTGAGAAAGTCACGTGTTAATGTTAAAACATTGGTCTTTTAATCAAATGTTCGGTCTTTTAACATTAAAACACCGAATTTCTTATCATGTGTGAACTTAAAATTTCACGTAGCATTCTATCATTATGTTATGAATTATATTCATATCTTACACTTATTTAAATAACAATACCCCTTTGAATATTGTTCAGACTCAAAAGTGTGCATTTTGTTGATATTAATTCATGTGTTTTAATTATTTTTATTTGCATTCTGCATTGAATTATGATGATTATAGGGTTAACTATACTTTTGAGTAGTATGCATGATTATTCACTTTAATGATGCATGAATTAAGTTTTGAGTCGTTAATTATGTTTATGTTTATTACCTATTGATTGAGAAAGGAATGAATGATTGACATTTGACTCTTTAGGTTGCTAATAGAATGATTAATATATAGAGAAAAACTCGTGATTTATGCTTAAATGCAAGTTCGAGGGTTAAGCTGTTTACCCACAGACTTATCCGTGGGTTAAGCTGTTTACCCACTGTACCCTCTCTTTCATCCGGCTATCACTCGAAAGCCCATGGGTTTCCACCGGCCTCGTCGGCGGATGGGTCGAGGTACAAAGAATTGAAAGGTGATTGTGTGAGCATATCACCACATGGGGTGAATGACTCGTTGAATGAAGTCGCCACCTTATTTTTGGGTAGAAAACAAGGAAAACCAGACGGGGAGTATCCTTCCACCATCGAAACGATAAAACTACGGGAATGATGTAAAACTATGTAACGATGTGCGAAACATGAGAGAACTGGATACGGGGCTCAGGGTACTATTGGGGAAGGTGTTAGGCAGCCCTAGACAGCCCAGGTAATCCCAGCCTCTCTCCAGCTCTAAAACAAAAAACCACATCAATCAGCCTGGCCACCTGTGGCCTAATCCTGGAAAACCTTCCAGGGCATCGGGAGGGATAACTTCATCCCTTCCGGTTCATTGAACCGGCCTGCCAGCAGCTAGCCGGCTGCTTCCCCGGCTCTTTTGTTCAAGCAAGGGGGTCAACAGAATGCCCCTCCCTAGGCGAGGTTGTATGACCTTGGTGGAAGGAAATCGACGTTCTAAGGTTGAACGACACCCCATGCATGAGTGGTGAGCCATGCGAGTCTTTGCACTTCATGAGTCATCTATCGCTGGTCATGAAATGGAGTCAGACTTACACTCTCGGTCACTTAACCGAGGCATGCCATGTGTTAGCCAGCTGGTTGTACGGCAGCCACCTTGTGGGTGCTGGCAACTAGGTGATGAGGTGGAAAGCATTTGCGTACCATGTCTGAAGGCTGTGTCGGCGTTGCGTTGTACTTCCCCCACGTCTTAGCTCTTAGCCGGCTAGTTACGCGGCAACCACCTTGTGGGAGCCGGTGACTGGTATGTGACGTGAAAGCTTCACGTGTTACTTTTCGAAAGCTGTCGTTGGAGTGAATAGTCAAATCATACTTTTTGTGACGTTACCTTCCGGCCGGCTGGTTACGCAGTTGCCACCTCGAGGGAGCCGACCACCGACTAGTGATGTGAATGCTTTCACGTGCTTGCTGCAGCTTTCTTGATTTTCGTTCACCTTTTTCAGTTTTTGTGCAACTTTATCGGTTCCCGTGCCATGACCGTACCTTTTCAAAGTTGTCAAGAATCATTTCAGCTTTCTCAATTTTTGTGGAACCGGTTTTTGAACCGGTTTCCGCCTCGGGTTAGTCGAAAGTTGATTGGTGATGTGAATATTTCACGTGCTTGCTGCAACTTTCTTGATTTTCGTGCCACTTTATCGATTCCCGTGCCATGATCGTACCCTTTTCAAAGTTGTCAAGAATCATTTTAGCTTTCTCGATTTTTGTGCAACCAGTTTTTGAACCAGTTGCCGCTTCGGGTTAGCCGCAAACTGGGTGCCAAATTTTCTATAAATAGAGGGTGAGGGCATTTGATATTTCTTCATCTCTTCCTCTCGATTTCACTCTTCGCTGGAGTTGTGCTTTTCAATTTTCTTCCATTCTTCATCTTCCTTTCACCACCAGTATGCCTTGTATGAAAGATGTCATGGGCCACGTTCGATGACCAGTTCCTAAGGCTGTGCACCGATGGCTCGATCTTTTACCGCCAATGTTGAAGAACCTGTCGGCGAGGGAGCTCGTGTGACCTGACCGGGCAGAATCTGCCCATCTGTCTGTCTTCTTTGAAGTTACCAACCACAACTATGACGCCTCTTCGGTCGAGGCAATGTCTCGGTGGTGGCTATCGGAATGGCGGCGAGACTCTAGTGCCTCCAGCTCTCGGGTACCAGTGGGCGGAGCGCAAGGTGAGGCATCGGTGGATGCCCCCCTTCAGAGTTCGCAATGCCGGGCGCATCGCAAGATGACGATGGACTAGTCACGGCTTCTTGTCGAGACTTAGTTAGTGCCATTGGACGTCCCCGACGACGCGGTGTCGAACGCAGGATCGGCCCGGTTGGCGCTGCCCTAGTATCGTACCCCGGAGCCGGTGGCCGATGGCGTTGCTCCCCCCCGGAGCTGGCGTCCCCTGTCGACGGCCACCTGGCCATAAAGACGGTTTTATACGGTAGGCCGGCTAGCTTCGACCAGCTGCTGGAGGTGGAGCAGCTTTTTGCCAAGCAGGGCCTGCTTCCTTTCATCTAGGACTTCCGCCGGGGGTAGACCGTTCCCGGTCTGGTGGTTGAGATGTACTCCAACCTGTCGGAGGTGGAGTCCCAACTCGTCCTGGGCCTTCAGTCTGGGCCAATGGAGTTCTCCGACAGACTCCTATTCGAGGTGCTGGGCCTTCGCTTCACCGGCCTAAACATCAATGCGGCAGTTGCCGCGGAAGCTGATTTTGATCAACGAGTCGTTAAGGCCCAGGACCTGAACCTTGTTGCCCACCTTGTTTCTTTCATCCTCAACAACACGGTCGTCCAAAAGGGAGGACATTGGGACGAAATTAGTGTGGCGACTTACCTCGCGACTTTTGTGGTGGTATCAGGTTGCCAGGTGAATTGGGCGGCGGCGGTTCGGCGCCATATGCGCGGCGTGATCATCCTGGGCCGACGTCCTCCCAGCCAGTTGCTATTTAGGGAGGCAATGGTGGAGCTGGCCAACTTCCTCTACATTACCGGGGATCGGCTGAAGGCCCTCCAAACCCGGCCCATCACGTCGGTCGACCTGGGCCGATACCAAAGGCTCGCTTCGAAGCGGACCAACTCGTCGTCCGGCGGGCAGTCGACTGGGCACTGACCCACTGCTTCTGATTTTGCCGGTAGGTCTTCTTCGGATCCGGACTTCATTGAGGGCATACGCGTCGTGATGGATCATCTCAATGCTCGCGACGAAGTTCTCATCTGGTTGTTGAGCCGTGACAACCGATTGATCAACTTGGTGGTAGGCCAGTTGGATGGTGGTGCATGTAAGTACTGGGCAACAGGCTATGGATGATGGCCAGGTCATGTTCCGGTTTGCAGGTGTTTCTTCTGATGAATGGTGAGCTGGTCGTTTTGTGGTTCTGGGATTGAGGGGATGCAGGCATGTTTCGACGGGTTGTGACCCGGAACAAACACGAACATGTGGTGTGAAGTTTCGGCCAGTTTTTTCGATCCTTTTCCTTTCCCCCATGGACGGGGTAGGATGACTAGAGAGTTGGACCTGCTTATCATGCGTGCATCGTGTGTGCGTCGTGTGACATGTGCATCATAAGAGGGAATTCATTGAGGAAAGGAGCGTACCTATCCGAACCTGACCTCTCGGTCAGTCAGTGGAGAGTCAGACGGAGATGTTGGTCATCGGCTTGTCTGAAGGCGGCGGTCGTGATGAGCCTTGGTTGGGTACGTGACGTGCTTGTCATGTTCAGCCACAGGGAGTTGGCCTCTCGGTCCGTCGGTAGGGTGTCGGTCTGAGAAGTCGGTAGCCGACCAGTCTGAGGGTGGCAACCGGGTTGATTCCCGGTTGAGTTCGTCTCATGGGTAGAACTTCTTCAGTTGTGACAGATTGACTGGGCCGAACTCTTGTTGGGTGGCTTCATCAAAAAGGTAAGCGGCCCCTCTGCTGAGGGTTTTGGTGATGACGTACGAGCTATGCCAGTTCGGGGAGAATTTTCTCGTTTAACCTGTTGGGAAGATGGAGTGAAGGACTAGATCACCAGATGTAAGGAGTCGGGGACGAACCTTCTTGTTGTAAGCCCTTTCCATCTTTCGCTGATAAGTCTGGGCGTGGGCCAAGGCTCTCAACCTTTTCTTGTCCAGGAGGTTGAGCTGCAACAGGCGCGATTCCGACCACTGGTCATCAGAGTCTGCTACTTCTTTGAGGACACGAAGGGACGGGAGTTCTACCTCTACTGGCAACACTGCTTCGGACCCGTATACCAGCAAGTATGGCGTTGCTTCGTTGGCAGTCCGCAAGGATGTCCGGTAGGCCCAGAGCGTGTACGGGAGGTGGTCGTGCCAATCTTTGTGTGTCCAGACCATCTTCTTGAGAATTCAGACTAGTGTCTTATTAGCTACTTCAATCGCTCTGTTCATTTGTGGCCTGTAGGGGGACGCCCTTAGGTGACGGATATGGCATTGCTCGAGATAGCTCGTGACCTACTTGGCTATAGAGTTGGTGCTATTGTCGGTTACCACTTCGAAGGGTACGCCGTACCGGGTGATGATGTTGTTGCGCAAGAACTTACGCCTCCTAGGAAACGGGAACCGTCGAGTTGTACTTCTCGTACACCCGGAAGGCCACCGTTGGTAAGGATGCATGCCGAAGGCGTCATCTCGGAAATCTTTCTGGGACATCGGGAGGGTAGACTTACGCCTCCCGGAAAATGGGAACCGTCAGGTTGTAGTTCTCGTACACCTAGACGGCCACCATCAGTAAGGATGCATGCCGGAGGCATCATCCTGGAAATCTTTCTGGGACATCGGGAGGGTAGACTTGTGCCTCTCGGAAAATGGGAACCGTCGGGTTGTACTTCTTGTACACCCGAACGGCCGCCGTCGATAATGATGCATGCCGGAGGCATCATCCGAAAAATCTTTCTAGGGCATCGGGAGGGTAGACTTATGCCTCCCAGAAAACTAGAACCATCGGGTTGTACCTCTCGTACACCTGGACGACCGCCGTCGGCAAGGATGCATACCGGAGGCGTCATCCTGGAAATCTTTCCGGGGCATCGAGAGGGTAGACTTACGCCTCTCGGAAAATGGGAACCATCGGGTTGTACTTCTTGTACACCCGGACGGCCGCCGCCGGCAAGGATGCATGTCGGACGTGTCATCCTGGAAATCTTTCCTGGGCATTAGGAGGGTAGACTTACGCCTCCTGAAAAATGGTGATCGGATAATAATAATAATATGCGTAAAACCTGTTGGGAAACTCAGAGTTTCCACGTAAAAAAATCCGATGAGAGGGTCGCGACCGAACCAAAATCGACCATGTCGGGTGGATTCACCCGGCTGGGAGGACAGCCACCTGTACCTCCAGACGTATTTTTGAAGGAATGATACTCGAGTCCATCCTCCGACCTTTCCCTTGCATGGGGAAGGTGTTACGTGGTTGGGGCTCGAAAAATACATCGTGAAAACATACGTAAAACATCGAGGATGGAGGGACTTACCTGTAGGGAGTCGTTAGTGGGGGGTTGAAGGCTCTCGCTTTGGTGTGGTGAGAAGGCGTCGAGGCTTCGAGCGTCTCTCCTTCTTTAGAACTTCTCAGCCGACATTTCCTCCGAGGGCCGAAAGTGTGCCGAGCATCTCCTGTGTCCGTACGATGGTTTCTCCAAGAGGTGGAAGCTTGGGTTTTTGGGAGGGGGTAGCCCTTCTTTTATAAGGGGTCACCTTCCTTCTTTGGGGGGACCCAAAGATGGAAGGTGGCGTATGTCTCGGTTTGATTACGCGGACCACGTAATTGACAGATTGTGAGATTTAAGTGATTAAATCTCGTCGTATTTCCCTAATTGATTTGCCTTACCTTTCTGGGTAGTTACCCGGTGGCCGCTACGTGGCAGGTAGATGCTGGTTAGTTCTATCTGGCTACCTCATGAAAGGGGAACATGTTGGCAAAAATGGGTTTTTGAGGAGCCGACTACTTCCCCCACCCATTTGCGCCAATGGGGGTTCGGGGGTGCCGGTTGCTTCCCCCCACCCATTTGCGCCCATGGGGTTTCGGGGGAGCTGGCGACCGGTTCCTTGAACTGGCCAGCCGGCTACTTCCCCCACCCATTTACGCCAATGGGGTTGTGGGGAGCCAGCTACTTTCCCCACCCGTTTGCGCCAGTGGGGGTTGTAGGGAGCCGGCGACTGGTTCCTTGAATCGACCTACCGGTGGCTAGCCGATTGCTCCCCCCACCCATTTGCGCCAATGTGGGTTGTGGGGTGCCGGCTGCTTCCCCGACTCTTTTGATCAAGCATGGGGGTCAACACCCACAGACTTATTTGTGGGTTAAGCTATTTACCCTCGAACCATATTGTGAGCGTTAAGGGTTTACCCACGAACTTATGTGAGGGTAAACTGGTTTACCCTCGGACCTGTACCTTGTTTGTTTTGTGCAATGAATTTCATTGATATTAAAGAAATTGCAATTATAGTTAAGATCTAAATGTTATCAATTATTTCTCCTATAATATGATGCATTTCACAAAAGCTATTTCTTAAGTATTTGCAGGGAAATTTGATAAGTAACTGTAGAAATTATGTAACTAAGTAGAATTAAATATTAATTCAGTTGTAGCTCCACCATGAAGAACGTGGATGGACAGGCTGAAGTAGTGGATTGCATGGGATGATCTCACATGTCCGGACGTGCACCACGCCCTTGTTAACAGCCAGCTCATAAACTACCAATCCTCCCATATATCAAATAGTCTTGTAGCCTTGAAAACCCCCCTACCCCCTCTCTTCTTCCTACATCCACCATTTACAGAGCATTTTCCATCTTCTCCATCTTCCAACCTCCACCCACTCATCTCTTTAGAGAGGAGATTGACGACCTCCTCTTCTCCAACCATTCGCACAGTGTATTTGCTGATCTTTTCTCAACCTGAGTGTATCCTTGAAGGAGAGACTCTCGGTGCTGGCTGCTTCCTCCTCTGTTCCTTGGTGTAATTGGGATTGACGCCCCAAAATCTCAATGCAAGGTTGGAAGGAAGGCCTACCAGATTGATGACCTGGTGGACCGGAAGTAAAGACAAAGAGAAGTTCCTAGCCTAAGCAAGTTTCAAAGGGAGAAATTACAGTGAAGCATTAGGTGTTCTTCCCATTTTTATTTTCTTTATTTTACTTTACGTTTTTACAACTACACTCAAATCTACAATCACACACTTTATCAACATAGTTACGGTAATTAGACTATGTTTTTATATTTTCTATAATGTTGAATGTTGCATTCTTACTTTTACAAGTTGTTTGTATTGTATTGTGTTTCTTGGATTATATTGTGTGTTGAGTTTTGAAATATATAAGAAGACCAAAAATATAATCATTCAACTTTTAGACATTTCAGCCAATTTGAATCGTGCTATTTTTACATCCGAAACTCACAATTATCGCATAACCCTCGAGTAAGTTCAGGGGCAGAGACGTTTACCCACGAGCTACCTTGAGGGTTAAGTGCTTCTTTTGTGCAGAATGTTAAATTTTATGCAAACTGAAGTGTATAATGTTAAAGCTTAAGAAGAATTAAATATTTGGAAGTGAAATCCTCTAGAAAGTGTAACACAATTGGTATTTAAAGACCATCCTAGCAGTTAATTGGAACAAGGCAACCGTGACATTGCTTATAAGATATTTAATCAATTGTTTCACTTAATTGAAGTCACCAATTTAGCTAAACACCAAGCAAAAACTAATCCCTGTGGACAAACCCATACTTGCACACTAATTACATCTGAACATGTGCACTTGCGGTGAATTAAAATATTTCGCACACACAATTTATGCCAACGACCCTCTGCAGGTAAGCCCTTCCTCCCTCGCCATTTTACGTATGGTTTAAACGACGTTTTCTCTGGCCTCAACCATGCTAGGCCTTTCCCAAGCAAGGGAAAGGTCGCAGGACATGCCTGGGTATCATTCCTTCGGAGACACGTCTGAAGGTACCGGCAACCTCCCTCCCGGCTGGGTGAACCTACCCGGTGCGATCGACTTCGTTCGGCCGTGGCCCATCCGTCGGATCCTTTTTACTTGGAAACTCCTAGTTTCACAATGGGTTTTACATGTTTTATCCGATTTCCACCCATTTTCTGGGAAATGTCAGTCTACATTCTCGATGCCCCAGAAAGATTTCCGGGATGACGCATCTGGCATACATCCTTGCCAGCGGCAGCCGTTTGGGTGTACGAAGAAGTACAAACCAGTAGTTCCCGATCCCCAGGAAATGTAAGTCTACATTCCCAATGCCCCGAAACGATTTTTGGGATGACGCCTTTGGCATGCACCCTTGTCGGCAGTGGTTGTCCGGGTGTACGAAGAAGTACAACCCGGCGGTTCCCATTTCCCGAGAAATGTAAGTCTACATTCCCGATGCCCCAGAGAGATTTCCGAGATGATGCCTCCGACATGCACCCTTGCCGGCGGTGGCCGTCCAGGTGTACAAAGAAGTACAACTCGGTAATTCTTGTTTCTCGGGAAATGTAAGTCTACATTCCCGATGCCCCGGAAAGATTTCCGAGATGATGCCTCCGGCTTGCATCCTTGCCGGCGGCAGCCACCCAAGTGTACGAGAAGTACAACTCGGCGGTTCCCGTTTGCCGGGAAATGTAAGTCTACATTCCTGATGCCCCGAAAAGATTTCTGGGATGACGCCTCTGGCATGCATCCCTGCCGGTGGTGGCCGTTCGTGTGTACGAAGAAGTACAACCCGGCGGTTCCCATTTCCCGAGGAATGTAAGTCTACATTCCCGATGCCTCGAAAAGATTTCTGAGATGACTCGTCCAACATGCATCCTTGCCGGTGGTGGCCGATCGGGTGTACGAAGAAATATAACTCAGCGGTTCCCGTCACTCGGGAAGTCTAAGTCCTCTCCTAACCCCATGCTTTAACGAATTTCAAAGCGCGATAGTCGGCTCCTTGAAAACCCATCTTTGCCAAGATGTTTCATGGAACCAACCGGCCTACCGTCGGCAAGCCGGTACAAATAGCTGGCAGCCAGCTCCCCGAAAACCCATCTTTGCGCAAATGATTCGGGGAACCAGTCGGCCTCTCGCCGACAAACCGGTACGAAAAATCGGCAGTCGGTCCCCATTTTTTGGGAAATGTAAGTCTACATTCCCGATGCCTTGGAAAGATTTCTGAGATGACGCCACTAGACAGATCCTGATTTCCTGACTACCGGGACCTCAACAAAGCCAACCCCAAGGACGACTTCCCATTACCACACATAGATGTCTTGGTAGATGATGCCGCCAAGTACGGGGTGTACTCTATCATGGATTGATTCTCTGGATACAATCAAATCCCCATGGCAGAAGAAGACAAGGAAAAGACCGCGTTCACAACCCCTTGGGGCGTCTTCTGTTATAGGGTGATGCCATTCGGGCTCAAAAATGCAGGTGCTACTTACCAAAGAGCCATCACCACCCTCTTCCACGACATGATGCACAAAGAAGTTGAAGTCTACGTCGACGACATGGTAGTGAAGGCGCGCACTCATCAGCAGCATCTCAAGCACTTAAGAAGACTGTTCGAGTGCCTAAAGAAGTACAAGCTCAGGTTGAACCCGTCAAAATCAACATTCAGGGCCACCATCGAAAAGCTCCTCAGCTTTGTCATCAGCAAACAAGGAATTGAGGTAGATCCCGACAAGGCGAAAGCAATCTTAGACATGCCTCCCCCATAGATGGAACAACAGATCTGGAGCTTGCTTGGAAGGCTACAGTACATCGCGCATTTCATCTTACGCCTCACGCCGATCTGCGAGCCCTTCTTCAAGCTGTTGAAGAAAAATGCCAGCTTCACGTGGACAATAGAATTCCAAGTCGCCTTCGACCACATCAAGCGTCAGCTGTCTCGGCCGGCAGTTCTCGTACCACCTCACTCTGGATGACCACTTTTCCTGTACAAGTCGGTAACAGCTTCCTCCATGGGTGCAGTATTGGGCCAGCATGACACCACTGACAGAACCAAGTAGGCCATATACTACCTCAGTAAAAAGTTTACCAAGGTAGAAGAACGGTATGAGCAGATTGAAAAGTACTGTCTCTCGCTGGTCTGGACGGTGAAAAAGCTACGACACTACCTGGTGATCTATCCAATTTTGTTGCTTAGCCGCCTAGATCCCCTGCACTACCTCTTTGACCAGTCGGCCTTGGTAGGAAGGTGTGTGAAATGGCAAATGCTCCTTGTAGAATTCGACATCCGGTATGTATCCCAGAAATCCATGAAGGCCCAAGCCATGGCTGACCAGCTGGCACACCAGCCCTTGCCCGATTACCAACCGTTGGAAGATTCATTCCCAGATGAGCCCATCTTCACCATCAACGAGCTAGACCCAAACCAACCAGATCTGGACCAGCTAGAACCCCATACCTTGTACTTTGATGGAGCGGTCAACACCAAAGGCCACGGGGTAGGGGTTGTCCTAGTAGATCCCCAAGGAAGGATGCTACCTGTAGCCATGCGACTTCTCTTCACATGCTCACACAAGGAGGCAGAGTACAAGGCTTGCGTCATGGGGCTACGACTCGCACTGGAACTCCGGGTCACCCATCTACCAGCGGGGCTGGCGGAAACCCATGTGCTTCTGGGTGATAGCTGGATGAAAGAGAGGGTACAGATTTTTGGCGACTCCGCTCAGGAGACTCGCTGCGTTTTAAGTATAACTCAAGATCAAGCTATAATAACTTTGGGAAGACCATTTTTAGCTACAGCCAATGCTTGCATAAGTTGTAGAAATGGTTAGATGGAATTAGCTTGAGGTGATCAAAAATTAGAACTAAATATTTTCAGTGGGTGTTGACCCCATGCTTAAACGAACTTGAAGGGGGGAGTAGTCGGCTAGCTGCCAGCATGCCGGTACAAAAGAACCGGCAGCTGGCTACCCAAAACTCCCATTGGCGCAGATGGTTCAGGGAACCAGCCAACTTGGCACTGAAAAACCGGTATAAAAGATCGGCAGCCGACTCCCCAAAAAATGCATCTTTGCACAGATGGTTCGAGGAACAAGCCGGCTTGCCGTCGGCAAACCGGTATAAAAAATCGGCAGTCGGCTCCCCAAAAACCCATCTTTGCGCAGATGTTTTGGGGAACCAGCTGGCTTGCTGTCGGCAAACTGGTATAAAAACCCAGCATCCGGCTCCCCAAAACCCTAACTAAGCCAACATACTCTCCTTTCGTGAGGTAGCTGGATAGAACTAACCGGCATCCGCCTACCACATAGCGACTGCCGGTTAACTACCCAGAAAGGTAAGGCGAATCAATCAGAGAGATACGACGAGATTTAATCACTTAAATCTTGCAATCAATCAATCACGCGGATCGTGTGATTAAACCAAGATCGGCACCATCTTCCATCTTCGGGTCCCCCAAAGAAGGAAGGTATCCCCATATAAAAGAGGGCTTCCCCCTCCCATAAACGCATGCTTCCACCCTCTTGAAAAATGCTCGTTTGAATGCGGGAGACGCTGCACAGGACGCTTGGACCTCTTGGAGAAGATGCCGGCCGGAAGTTCTGAAGGAGGAGAGCAGCTCGGAGCCCCGATGCCCTTTCACCGCACTGGGGCGAGGACTTCAGATCCCTGCCGATGACTCCCTGCAGGTAAGCCCTTCCGTACTCGTCATTTTACGTACGATTTTATGACATTTTTATCGAGCCCCGACCATGCCAGACCATTCCCATGTAAGGGAAAGGTCAGAGGACGGATCCGAGTATCATTCCTTCAGAGACACGTCCAAAGGAACCAGCAGCCACCCACCCGGCATGGTCAAGTTCGGTTAGGTTGCAACCCTTTAGTCGAGTCCTTTTACGTGGAAACTTTGAGTTTCCCAACGGGTTTTATGAGTTTTATCCGATTTCTTCCTATCTTTTCAGGAAATGTAAGTCTACAATCCCAATGCCCTGGAAAGATTTCCGGGATGATGCCCCCAGCATGCATCCTTGCCGGCGGCAGCCGTTCGGGTATACGAACATGTACAATCCGGTGGGTCCCGTTTCACGAGAAATGTAAGTCTACATTCTCGATGCCTTGGAGAGATTTCTGGGATGATGCTCCAGCATGCATCCTTGCCGGCTACGGCCGTTCGGGTGTACGAACAAGTACAATTCGGCAGTTCCTATTTCTCAGGAAATGTAAGCCTACATTCTCGATGCCCCAGAGAGATTTTCGGGAAGACGCCTCCGACATGCATCCTTGCTGGCGGCGGCCGTTCGGGTGTATGAACACATACAACCCAGCGGTTCCCGTTCTCCGGGGAGGTGTAAGCCTACCCTCCCGATGCCTTGGAAAGGTTTTTGGGATGACGTCGCTGGCATGCATCTTGCCAGCGGTGGGCATTTGGGTGTACGAACATGTACAACTTGACGTTTGGCCCAGAAAGGTTTCCAGGATGACGCTACCGGCATGCACCCGTGCCGGCTCCCCAAAAAACCCATCTTTGCACAGATGGTTCAGGGAACCAGCCGGCTTGCTGCCAGCAAACCGGTATAAAAAACCAGCAATCGGCTCCCCAAAAACCCATCTTTGTGTAGATGGTTCGTGGAACTAGCCGGCTTGCAGCTAAAAAACTGGTATAAAAAATCGACAGCTGGCTCCCCAAAAACCCATCTTTGCACAAATGGTACGAGGAACCAACTAGCTTGCCGTAGGCAAACTAGTAAAAAAAAACTGGCAGCCGGCTCTGCAAATACCAATCTTTGCGCAGATGGTTCAGGGAACCAACTGGCTTGCCGCCAGCAAACCGGTATAAAAAACTAGCAGCCGGCTCCCCAAAAACCCATCTTTGCACAGATGGTTCGGGGAACCAACTAGCTTGCTACCAGCAATCTGGTATATAAAATCGGCAACTGGCTCCCCAAAAACCCATCTTTGCGGAGATGGTTTGGGGAACCAGCCGACTTGCCGCCGGCAAACCGGTATAAAAAAACTGGTAGTCGGCTCCCCAAAAACCCATCTTTGCACAAATGGTTCGGAGAACCTACCGGCCTGCCACCGACAATCTAGTAAGAAGACTCGGCAGCCAGTTCCCGTTTCCCTGGGAGGCGTAAGTCTACACTCTCAAATGGAAAGTTTTCTGGGATGACACCACCGGCATGCCCCCTTTTCGGTGGCGGTCGTACAGATGTACGAAGACGTACAACCCGCCAGTTCCCGTTTCCCCAGGAGGTGTAAGTCTACCCGCTCGATGCCCTGGAAAGCTTTTTGGGATGATGCCACCGGCATGCATCCTTGCCGGCGGCGGGCACACGGGTGTACGAAGACGTACAACTCAACGGTTTTCATTTTCTCGAGATGCGTAAGTCTACCCTACCGATGCCCTAGAAAGGTTTCCAGGATGACGCCACTGGCATGCATCCTTGCCGGCGCTGGCTGTTTGGGTGTACGAACACGTACGACTCAACAGTTCCCGATTTCGAGGAGGAGCAAAGATGCCCTCCCAATGCCTCAAAGAAGCTTCCGGGATGAGGCCACCGGCATGCATCTGTGCCGGCCTTTGCCAAGCAAGAACGTGAATTCTTGTCTCCAGTCCAAGAGGGGGGGTGTGACACGGTAGCCGGTATCTTTAGCCGACCATCCGACGGCCCAGCCAGTTACCTCACCTGACCTTTAGCTCTATGGCTGAGAGGTCCGCAGGGGTGGCCGTTGTGTCTTTCTCTCTCCCATTTATCATCAGACCCCATGCGAATCTTTACGTTAGTTGACCCCCACTTGTTTTCACCAGAAGGGACAAGGTTATTCCTCCCGATCCCCTGGAAAGTTTTCCAGGATGAGGCCACGTGTGACCAAACTGATTGTCATGATTTTCTGCTTTTAGAGCTGGAGAGAGGTCGGGATTGCTTGAGCTATCTAGGGGTGCCTAACACCTTCCCCAATAGTACCCTGAGCCCCGTATCCAGTTCTCTCATGTTACACGATTTTACGTGATTCTCGTGGTTTTATCCTCTCGATGGTGGAAGGACACTTTCCCATCCGGTTTTCCTTGTTTTCTACCCAAAAAACAAGGTGGAGACTCCATTCAACGAGCCATCCGCCCCACGTGGTGATGCGCTCACACAATCACCTTTTAGTCGGGGTTATGGGGAGCCGACTTCCCCCCTTTGAAGTTCGTTTAAGCATGGGGTCAACAATGTCATTGCCATCAATATTGAAGATGAATTAGTGAGGCTCTTACCCATACCATACCCTCTGGGAGCACTGTCAAGTTCATTCTATGATTTAGTTGAGTTGGCTATAGTGGGAGGAATCAATGGAGGGTCTCAATTGCTAAGTTTAATTAGATGGTGGGATGATGATATGAAATTTGAAATTTGGAAAGTACAGGACATTGAAAATTGGGAATGGAGTCGAGTCTACATTGAATTGCAATTGGAAAATCTGGGAACTCTTGACATTTCTTTTGTAGGAAAAATCAAGGGTTTCTATTTCATCAATGGAGACACTCTTATCTATTATGCTTGGGATGATCTTTATTATTACAAGATCCACCTGTTCGAGGGAGGCTGCAGCACTGAACTTATTCATCAATTATCTTTGTCTGCTTCTGCAGTGTGGTTTCACGAGATAATTCCCTATGCAAATACTTTGCAACACTGTGAGTAATATTTCCTATTTACCCACGAACCTAGCCGTAGGTTATTTTAAAATTTTCCTCTGTTGAACACATGTGCAATGCTTTTATTTCCTTTGGAATATCTCTATTGTATTGTGCTCAAAATTTATATGATTGTGGTTGTTTCGTTACATATTTTTAAGAAATCTGAAATGTTATATCATTTACTATATCATTTACTACAATTGTGGTATTATTGTAAACAGATCTACCTATTGAATGACAAAATGAGATGGTAGCTAAAGCTTATCTAATGACGGTACAAAAATAAACCTTCTTTTACATTTAAATGTTGTATGTCAGGTTGGGCTAGGGATTCATCTCATAGGTTAGTCAGAACACCTCCAAGAAGAACACATATGGCTACCCCGCAGCAAGATCAACCTTTCGAATAAACAATAGGTAGTATGTTTTACCCTAATTTAATGGATGAACCTTCTTGTATCACACTACCTGAATGCCCTAATGACAGATTTGAATTAAATTCTAATTACATCAACCAATTACCAAAATTTCATGGATTCGAAAAAGAAGATGCTTATTGGTTCTTAAAAGAATATAATGAAGTTTGTAATATGATGAAAGTACCAAACATGACTGTTGATGCAATTAAACTAAGGTATATGCCTTTTGCTTTAAAAGATAGTGCAAAAAGATGGTTATACAGTTTACAACCAAATTCAATTATCACATGGAATCAATTATGTTCTGAATTTCTAGGAAATTACTATCTAATGCATGTCGCAATTAAAAGGAAAAATGAAATTTCAAATTGTAGACAGAAACTAGGAGATCCTTTCTAGAAATATTTTGCAAGGTTTCGAGATCTCCTAGCTCAATGCGCACATCATGGAGTAGAGAGAGTGACCCAAATTTGAACTATTTTTGAAGGGATTGATTATCGCAGCAAGACACTCTTAGAATCTTTGAGTCACAATGGATTTCTAAACCAAGGAATAGATAATGCTTGGAAATTTTTAGAAGATCTAGCCAAAAGAACTGCCCAATGGGAGAGTGCTGCTGAAGTAGGTTAGGAACAAATTTCTACCCCTAGAGGAGTTCATGTTGTTGAACCACATATTGCTTTAGAGGCTAAGATGGCTAGCTTGATACATAAAATTGATGAGTTACAGCTTAAACAAAAGACTGAGCCTACCATGCCTAAATGTACAAGTTATTTTGCCATAGGTCATGTTGTAGAAGATTATCCTATCTTAAATGACTCTAAAGATGTTAATGCTTTATTTTATAATCAACGTAACAACTCAAATTTCAATCCTACTTATAATCCTAGGTGGAGGAACCGTCCTAATTTTTCATGGAAAAATCCAGGCCAACAACCACCACAATCTGTAGGACAACCTTTTATTGAACAAAATGCAATGAACAATAGTTCTTTAAATGTAAATCATAATCAACTAGTTCATGATCAGACTTTTTGCATCTTTTATATCTTTTATATTTTTATGTTTTTCTCGAGGACAAACCTTGAGGAATATGAGTTTCAAGTGTTGCTATTAGAACTAATGGGAAGACCCTATCATACTGAGAGAGAATCTCCAGAGCTAATTCCAAGTAACCTATTGCCCTTAGATGAGATAGATTTCAAATTAACTTGTGCAATGGGTTGAGTCTTCCTGTTTTATTTGAATTAATGCCTTGTTCACCTAATTTTCTAAAGAGGATTCAATTTCCTTCTCTTTACCCTGGTTGAGTGGAGAGATAACCTATGTCGAGTACCACCAAAAAACTTAGTCATGTCATGAAAATTTTCCTTTCTGGTGTGCATTATATTGAGATATCTCCCAACTTTTCTGAGTTAGAGGTGATGTGAAGGAAGGTAGCAAGGGTTTGAGCTTTAATGCGCCATGGAGTTCATTTGGGAATTAGATTATAGAGATATAAGGTGGTGAACTTAATTGACTATGGGTCATTTATTAGTTCTAAAAGTGCAATGCTATGTCATTTACTTTGTTTTTATATGTGTTAAAAGAAAAAGAAAAAAGAAAAACAGAAGTACTGAAAAATATTAAATGAAAGTGAGGAATATTTAAAGAGAAAGAATAAGAAAACTTAACAGATCAATGTCAATATGAGTAGAAAAAGGGAAATATTTGAAGTCATTCGGGATGTGAGAATGAAGTGAAATGATACTATATCAACAAGTCAACATTCTGAGTGATAGTATATTATTGTCTTATCCCTTGTCTACCGACCAGAGCATTTTCCAATATCTTAGAAAGGATGGGTGTTTCTCAAATTACCCTCTTTTGTTGGTGAGATGTGTATGCCTGCTTTAATGATTTAATTTCTGATTGAGAGTAGTGAGGGTGCGAATTCCTCTTGCTTGCACAAGACAAATGGCTCTCATGAAAAGGTGACTTCTTGTTCACATTTTAAATGAGTCTATTCGGTTTAAGGGCAAGGAGAGGGAGTGTTATAAGACTAAGCCACCTCATCCCCCTGAAGTTGTTCTAGCAACAAGTGATTCAAACGATCCTTGGGTTGGTTCTATTTCTCTCCTCTCTTCTTTTCTTTCTTTCTCTTATATCTTATTTCTTTTGTTTCTTTGGACTTTGTGGGTATATCCACTAAAAACCCTTCAGAGATACAACTCCACCACTAGAGTAACCTAGGGGTTTAAAGGCTTACTGCACCTACTAAGTGTAGTCGTGTCCCTACGAAAATGCCCTAGTATAGTTTTAGTTAGTTTTATTTAGTAGTCTTTATTGCCTTCATAGTTTTTATAGTTTCATTTTAGTATTTTGCTAAGGGACTAGCAAAACTTAAGTATGAGGGATTTGTTCAGACTTAAAAGTGTGCATTTTATTGATATTAATTCATGTGTTTTAATGAGTTTTATTTGCATTTTGCATGGAATTATGATGATTACAAGGTTAACTATACTTTTGAGCAGTATGCATGATTATTCACTTTAATGATGCATGAATTAAGTTTTGAGTCATTAATTATGTTTATGTTTATTACCTATTGAGAAAGGAATGAATGATTGACATTTGACTTTAGGTTGTTGTTTACTCCGCCACTGACACTTGTAATTCTTTTCCTAAATAAATTGTGCGCGAAATAAATTTTAATTCATCGCAAGTGCACGGGTTCAGATGTAATTAGTGTGCAAGTACGGGTTTGTCCACAGGGATTAGTTTTTGCTTGGTGTTTAGCTAAATTGGTGACTTCAATTAAGTTAAACATTTGATTAAATATCTTATAAGCAATGTCACGATTTCCTTGTTCCAATTAACCGTTAGGATGGTCTTTAAATATTGATTGTGTTACACTTTCCAGAGGATTTTACTTCTGAATATTTAATTATTCTTAAGCTTTAACATTATACACTTCAGTATGCATAAAATTTAATGTTCTGCATAGAAGAAGCACTTAACCCTCGAGGTAGCTCGTGGGTAAATGTCTCTACCCTCAAACTTACCTGAGGGTTGTGCAATAATTGTGACTTTCAGATGTAAAAATAGCACGATTCAAATTGGCTGAAACTTCTAAGAGTTAAATGATTATATTTTTGGTCTTTTTATATATTTCAAAACACAACATACAATATAATGCAAGAAACACAATACAATACAAACAACTTGTAAAAGTAAGAATGCAACATTCAACATTACAACGAATATAAAAACATATTCTAATTACCATAAGTAAGTTGATAAAGTGTGTGATTGTAGATTTGAGTATAGTTGTAAAAACATAGAGTAAAATACAGAAAATAAAAATGGAAAGAACACCTAATGCTTCACTGTAATTCCTACCTTCGAAACTTGCTTAGGCTAGGAACTTCTCTTTGTCTTTACTTCCGGTCAACCAGGTCGTCAATCTGGCAAGCCTTCCTTTCGACCTTGTAGTGAGATTTTGGGGCATCAATCCGCAATTACGCCAAGGAATAGAGGAGGAAGCAGCTGGCGCCGAGAGTCTCTCCTTCAAGGATACACTCAGGTTGAGAAAAGATTAGCAAATACACTATGCGAATGGTTGGAGAAGAGGAGGTCGTCAATCTCCTCTCTAAAGAGATGAGTGGGTGGAGGTTGGAAGATGGAGAAGATGGAAAATGCTCTGTAAATGGTGGATGTAGGAAGAAGAGAGGGGGTAGGGGGGTTTTCAAGGCTACAAGACTGTTTGATATATGGGAGGATTGGCAATTCATGAGCTGGCAATTAACAAGGACGTGGTGCACGTCCGAACATGTGAGATCAGCCCATGCAATCCACTACTTTAGCTTGTCTGTCCATGGTCTTCAAGGTGGAGCTGTAGCTGAATTAATATTTAATTTTACTCTATTACGCAATTCCTACAGTTACTTATGGAATTTCCCTACAAATACTTAAGAAATACCTTCCGTGAAATGCATCATATTATAGGAGAAATAATTCATAACATTTAGATCTTAACGGTAATTGTAATTGCTTTAATATCAATGAAATTCATTACACAGAACAAACAAGGTACAGGTTTGAGGGTAAGTTTACCCTCATGTAAGTTTGTGGTTAAACCCTTAACACTTGCAGAATGGTATGAGGGTAAATAGGATAGCCCACGGATAAGTCTGTGGGTAAACATCTTAACCCTCGAACTTGCATTTAAGCATAAATCACGAGTTTTTCTCTGTATATTAATCATTCTATTAGCAACCTAAAGAGTCAAATGTCAATCATTCATTCTATTGACCCCCATGCTTAAAAGGGCCTATCGGGTGGTCAGCCGGCCGTCCGTCAGCATGCCAGTATCTAACCTCGACAACCGGCTCCCCTAGACTCCCCCAACAAAGTAGACATGCTCAACCCTTATTGGGTGGCTGGGTAAAAAAGCTGGCCAACCACCGGCACACCAGTAAAATACCCCAATGGCTGACCTCTAACTCTCCCACCAACCACGCCTAGTCCCACTTCCGGGAAAAACACACGATTACCAGAGCCTCAGCCAGTGCACCATCCCAGCTACCTACCGTAGCTTATTCCCTAAATCACCAGCTAAATTCTTGGTAGACCCTAATCCCAACCAACCGGCATCCAGCTAACACACTACGGTTGCCGGCTAGCCACCTGAGAAGATAATTTGAATCAATTGGAAAGATACGGTGAGATTTAATCACTTAAATCTAGCAATCAATCAATCAATCACATGGATCGCGCGATTGAATCGTGATATACTCAGGGTTTCTAGCCCAGGATCACCCAAAAAAAGAAGGGGATTCCCTATATAAAGGAACCACCCGCTCCATTTCAAGGCACAACTTTTTGGACGAGTTGTTGGAGGTTCTGAAGGAGGAGAGCTACTCTGAGCCCTGACGCCCTCTCACCGCACCGGAGCGAGGACTTCCGACTACCACCGATGACACCCTGCAGGTAAGTTCCCTCATCCTCTACCGTCGTATGTATGATTTAGCCTCATTTTCTCGAGCCTTGACCAAACTGGACCTTCCCCACACAAGGGAAAGGTCAGAGGACATGCTCGGGTGTCATTCCTACGAATACACTTCCAAAGGTACTGGTAGCCTCCCTCCCGGCCAGGTGAATCCACCTGGTATGGTGGAGATCAGTTCAGTCACGACCCCTTCATCGAGTCTTTTTTTTACATGGAAACTCACGTTTTCTTACGTGTTCTACGAATGCATTGTCAAGTTTTTTACCTTATCCTTTTCCTTTGAAACGACTGGCCACTGTCAGATGCATCGTCTCCGCTTAGAGATGGCCATCTCCCTGAAAGTGTCTGCCTCTCCCGTCTCTCGAGACTAGGTGTAGAAATCTCTACACCTGGAGGTTGGGGCGGCAAACCGGGTGAACATCTGGTCCTAGACTCGGATGTCCTGGAGGCCAACGAGTAGACCCACCAAACCTCTGGCTTTTCAGCCAAAAGTCCATTGCGGGGGCTACAACATCTATGTTCACGTTTTCATTTGTTTCTCGCTTCCCTTTTATCGAGAGGAGCAAAGCTGCCCTCTTGATGCCTCGGAAAGGCTTTCGGGATGAGGCCGTTGGCATGCATCATTGCCGATGCCGGCCGTCTGGGTGCACGAGCATGTACACCCCGATGGTTCCCTTTTATCGAGAGGAGCAAATCTTCCCTCTTGATGCCCCGGAAAGGCTTCTGGGATGAGGTCATCGGCATGCGTCATTGCCGACGCCGGCCATCTGGGGGCACGAGCGTGTACACCTCGATGGTTCCCTTTAATCGAGAGGAGCAAAGCTACCCTCCCAATGCCCCAGAAAGGCTTCCAGGATGAGGCCGTCAGCATGCATCATTGTCGACATCGACCATCTAGGTGCACAAGCATGTACACCCCGACGGTTCCCTTTTACCGGGAGGAGCAAAGTTGCCCTCCCGATCCCTCGAAAGGGTTCCAGGATGAGGCCGTTGGCATGCATCATTGTCGAGTTTTTTACCTTATCCTTTTCCTTTGAAACGACTGGCCACCGTCAGATGCATTGTCTCCGCTTAGAGATGGCCATCTCCCTGAAAGTGTCTGCCTCTCCCGTCTCTCGAGACTAGGTGTAGAAATCTCTACACCTGGAGGTTGAGGCGGCAAACCGGGTGAACATTTGGTCCTAGACTCGGATGTCCTGGAGGCCGATGAGTAGACCCTCCAAACATCTGGCTTTTCAGCCAAAAGTCCATTGCGGGGGCTACAACGTCTATGTTCACGTTTTCATTTGTTTCTCGCTTCCCTTTTATCGAGAGGAGCAAAGCTGCCCTCTTGATGCCTCGGAAAGGCTTTCGGGATGAGGCCATTGGCATGCATCATTGCCGACGGCGGCCGTCTGGGTGCACGAGCATGTACACCCCGATGGTTCCCTTTTATCGAGAGGAGCAAATCTTCCCTCTTGATGCCCTGGAAAGGCTTCTGGGATGAGGTCGTCGGCATGCGTCATTGCCGACGTCGGCCATCTGGGGGCACGAGCGTGTACACCTCGATGGTTCCCTTTAATCGAGAGGAGCAAAGCTACCCTCCCAATGCCCCAGAAAGGCTTCCAGGATGAGGCCGTCAGCATGCATCATTGTCGACATCGACCATCTAGGTGTACAAGCATGTACACCCTGATGGTTCCCTTTTACCGAGACAAGCAAAGCTGCCCTCCCGATCCCCTGGAAAGGCTTCCGGGATGAGGCTGTCGGCATGCATCATTGCCGACGCCAGCTATCTAGGTGTACGAGCATGAACACCCCAACGGTTCCCTTTTACCGAGACGGGCAAAGTTGCCCTCCCGATGCCCCAGAAATGCTTCTGGGATGAGGCCACCAGCATGCATCCCTGTCAACGCCGGCCATTAGGGTGTATGAGTATGTACACCCTGACGATTCCCAATTGCAAGGGGAAGCAAAGCTGCTCCCCTGATCCCATGGAAAGTCTTCCAGGATGAGGCCATGTTTGGCTGGGCTGACTGTCGTGATTTTTCATTTTAGAGCCGAAGAGAGGCCAGGATTGCTTGGGCTGTCTGGGGTGCCTAACACCCTCCCCAATAGTACCTTGAGTCCCGTATCTAGTTCTCTCATGTTTTGCATAGCATTACACAATTTTACGTCATTCTTGCGATTTTATCATTTCAATGGTGGAAGGACACTTCCCTATCTAGTTTTCCTTGTTTTCTACCCAAAAATAAGGTGGTGACTCCATTCAATGAGCCATCCACCCCACGTGGTGATGCGTTCCCAAAATCAACTTTCAATTCTCTGTACCTCGGCCCATCCGCTGGCTATGCTAGTGGAACCCCATGGGCTTCTAGGTGATAGCCCGATGAAAGAGAGGGTACACGTTCCTTTCTCAATAGGTGTTGACCCCATTCTTATGCAAAATCTAAAGGGGGAATTACCCGACAAGCCGTCGGCAAATGGTCCCCAAAAAACCCAAACTTGCACAAAAGGTTTGGGGAATCACCCGGCTAGTCGCCGGCTAGCTGCCGGCAACCCGCTTCAAGGAAGCGGCCACCGGTCCCCAAAAACCCAAACTTGCACAAATGGTTGCGGGAATCACCCGGCTAGCCGCTGGCAAGCCACTTCAAGGAAGCGGCAACTGGTCTAGAAAAACCCCAACTTGCATAAAAGGTTGGGGGAATTACCCAACTAGCCGCCGGCAAGCCGCTTCAAGGAAGCGGCAACCAGTCCCAAAAAGAACCCCAACTTGCACAAAATGTTGGGGGAATGACTCGGCTAGCCGCCAGCAAGTTGCTTCAAGGAAGCAGCAACTGGTCCCCAAAAAATCCAAACTTGCACAAAAGGATGTGCAAATCACACGGCTAGCTGCCGGTAAGCCGCTTCCTTGAAGTGGTTAGGGGAATCAGTCGGCTAGCCGCCGGCAAGCCGCTTCAAGGAAGTGGCAACCAGTCCCCAAATACCCCAACTTGCACAAAAGGTTAAGGGAATCAGTCGGCTAGCCGCCGGCAAGCCGCTTCAAGGAAGTGGCAACCAGTCCCCAAATACCCCAACTTGCACAAAAGGTTTGGAGAATTACTCGGCTAGCCGCCAGCAAGCCGCTTCAAGGAAGCAACAATCGGTCCCCAAAAAAACACAACTTGCACAAAAGGTTGGGGGAATTACCTGGTTAGCCGCCGGCAAGCCGCTTCAAGGAAGCGGCAACCGGTCCCCAAAAAACCCAAACTTGCACAAAAGGTTGTGGGAATCACCCGACTAGCCGCTGGCAAGCCGCTTCAAGGAAGCGGCAACTAGTCCCCAAAAGCCCCAACTTGCACAAAAGGTTGGGGGAATTACTGGGCTAGCCGCCGGCAAGCCGCTTCAGGGAAGTGGCAATCGGTCCCCAAAAACCCCATTGGCGCAAATGTTCAGGGGACCAGCCAGCTTCCGTCAGCCACGTAGCGGCTGCCGGGTAACTACCCGGAAAGGCAAGCAGAATCAATTAGGAGATACAACGAGATTTAATCACTTAAATCTCGCAAATCAGTCAATTACGCAGACTGCGTAATCAAACCGGGATTCACGCTGGCTTCCATCTTCGGGCGCCCCAAAGAAGGAAGGCGACCCCTTATAAAAGAAGCGGCCTCCCTACCTAAAAACCTAAGCTTTCCAACCCTCGGAGAAACCTTCATTCGGATACTGGTGAACCTTGCTTCCGCCCCTCTGAAGGAAGGGAGATGCTTGTGGTCCTGACGCCCGTTCGCCACACCAGAGCGAGGACTTCCGATCACCGCCAATGACCCTCTACAGGTAAGCCCTTCCTCCACCCTCGCCATTTTCACATACTTCTTTACGATGTTTTCTCGAGCCCCAACCATGTAACACCTTTCCCATGCAAGGGAATGGTCACAGGACGGTCCCAGGTATCATTCCTTCGGAAATACGTTCGAAGGTATCGGCGGCCGCCCTCCCAATCAGGTGAGTCCTCCTGGCACGGTCAAGTTTGTTTTGGTCACGACCCTTTCGACAGGCCCTTTTACGTGGAAATTCTGAGTTTCCTAACAAGTTTTTACGTGTTTTCACTCAATCTTTGCATGACTTGTCCGGGAGGCGTAAGTTTACGCTCCCGATGCCTCGGAAAGATTTCCGGGATGATGCCACCGGCAAGGAAGCCGGTGGTGGCCGTTCGGGTGTATGAACACGTACAACCCGACAGTGCCCATTTCTTTTCCGGGAGGCGTAAGTCTACACTCCCGATGCCCCAGAAAGATTTCAAGGATGACGCCGCTGACAAGGAAGCCGGCGGTGGCCGTTCGGGTGTACAAACACGTACAAGTTGACAGTGCCCGTTTCTTTTCCGGGAGGCGTAAGTCTACCCTCCTGATGCCCCGGAAAGATTTACAGCATGACGCCGCCGGCAAGGAAGCCAGCGGTGGCCATTCGGGTGTATGAATATGTACAACCCGACGGTTCCCGTTCTTTTTCCAAGAGGCGTAAGTCTACCCTCCTATTGACCCCATGCTTAAAAAAAGTTAGGGGGGATGGAGTCGGCTTGCCGCCGGCAAGCCGCTTCAAGGAAGCGGCACCCGGATCCCCAAAAACCCACATTTGGTGAAAATGACCGGGGGAACAGCCAACTTCCACCTGCCACGTAGCGGCTGCCGGTTGGCTACCCAAGAAGGCAAGCCGAATCAATCAGAAAATACGATGAGATTTAATCACGTAAATCTCACAAATCCGCTAATTACGCGGACCGCGTAATCAAGCCGGAATCACGCTGCCTTCCATCTTCGGGTGCCCCCAAAGAAGGAAGGAAACCCCTTATAAAAAGGGCGGCCCCCTACATGACCGAGGAGGCTTAAAAAAATTGCTGGGAAGAGGGTTGGATTTCTAGGAAGGAGAGGCTGAAGATTCCAGAACGGAGAGGCTTGAATTTCCGGAGCAAGGACTTCCGATCCCCGACGACGCCTTTTCACCGGGGCCCCGACACCTTTTCACCGTGCTAGAGCGAGGACTTCCGATCCCTGTCGACGATGATGCCCCCCTACAGGTAGGCCCTTCCATCCTCGCCGTTTTACGTATGCTTTTTACTACGTTTAATCGAGTCCCGACCGCATAACGCCTTCCCTAAGCAAGGGGACGGCTGGGGGACGGACCCGGATATCATTCCTTCGAAACACGTCCGAAGGTACCGGGGGCCGCCCTCCTGGCCGGGTTAATCCACCTGGCCCGGTCGTGCTCAGTTTACGCACAACCGTTCTGTCGGGTCTTTTTACGTGGAAACTCAAAAGTCTCCCAACAAGCTTTACAAGTTTTTATCTGATCCCCACATGTCCTTTTCGGAATCCTGAAAAAATTCCCAGGATGACGTCGCCGGCAAGGAAGCCGGCGGTGGCCGTTCAGGTGTACAAACACGTACAACCCGACGGTGCCCGTTTCTTTCCCAGGAGGCGTAAGTCTACCCTCTCGATGCCCCAAAAAGATTCTCGGGATGACGCCACCGGCAAGGAAGCCGGTGGTGGCCATTCGGGTGTACGAAACGTACAATCCGATGGTTTCCATTTTTTTTTTTGAAAAACGTAAGCCACCGGCAGGCCGGTTCAAGGAACCGGCTACCGCTTCCCCAAAACCCCCATGGGTGCAAAGGGATGGGGGAAGCAGCCGGCTATCCGCCGGCAGGCTGGTTCAAGGAACCGGCTATTGCTTCCCCAAAACCCCATGGGTGCAAAGGGATGGGGGAAGCAGCCGGCTAGCCGCCGGCAGGCCGGTTCAAGGAACCGGCTGCCGCTTCCCCAAAACCCCCATGGGTGCAAAAGGATGGGGGAACCAGCCAGCTAGCCACTGGCAAGCCGGTTCACGGAGCCGGCTGCCGCTTCCCCAAAACCCCATGGGAGCAAAGGGATGGGGGAAGCAGCCGGCTAAGCGCTGGCAGGCCGGTTCAAAGAACCGGCTGCCGCTTCCCCAAAACCCGCAACCGACTGCCGCTTCCCCAAAACCCCCATGGGTGCAAAAGGATGGGGGAAACAGCCGGCTAGCCGTGGGCTGGCCGGTTTAAGGAACCGGCCCCCGTTTCCCCAAATCCCCATGGGTACGTATGAAAGGGGGAAACAGCCAGCAAGTCGCTGGCTGGCCGGTTCAAGGAATCGGCCCCTGTTTTCCAAAGACCCCATGGCTGTGCAAATGGGTGGGGAAGGCAGCCAACCAGCCACCGGTCAACTGGTACAAGTAGCCGACTCCCCAAAAACCCATCCTTTTCTCCGCTGTTCACCACCGGATCCAATATGGATCCCCGTTCCATTCAATTCCCATTTGTTTAGTTGATTCTCATTTATTTTCACCGGAAGGGATAGGGTTATCCCTCTAAACACCTTGGAAAGTCTTCCAAGGTGAGGCCATACGTGGCCAGATTGACTATCATATTTTCCGTTTTAGAGTCGAAGAGAGGCCGGGAATGCCCAGGCTGTCTGGGGGTGCCTAACACCTTCCCCAACAGTACCCTGAGCCCCGTATCCAGTTCTCTCATGTTACACGAGTTTACGTGAATCCCATGGTTTTATTGTTTCAATGGTGGAAGGACACTTTCCCATCCGGTTTTCCTTGTTTTCTACCCAAAAATAAGGTGGTGACTTCGTTCAACGAACCATCAACCGCACATAGTGATGCGCTCACACAAACACCTTTCAATTCTCTATACCTCAGTCCATCTGCCGGTGGGCCGGTGGAAACCCATAGGCTTCCGGGTGATAGCCGGATGAAAGAGAGGGTACAGATTTTTGGCGACTCCGCTGGGGACACTCGTTGCATTTTATCGATTAAGTAGCTCAAACTCTCGCTCGTACGGCTCTTTTATAGTCAATCTTTTATTTTTCCATTAGGATTTTTAACACACTCGTCGCATTTGCTAAGCGAAGCCGCTTTCAAATGCATTGAACTGTATCACGCTTCTTTGGTATCCCTACAGATCTTTACGGACCTCTGCGGTTCACCGGGCACCGTCTCTTCACGGACCTCTGCCCTACAGGTTTCGGACCCCACTGGCTCCCCCTGTCCTGACTCGCTCACAAGTAAGAGCTATGGCCACCGGTTTTGCTGCGGCTTCCAGATCATCCCCTTTCGTCACCACGGCAACTTCTGTGCCGCTGTCCGTGGTCTTCAGCCCGCCACCGCCCGTCGTCACCAGGATGAACTTCACCAGGCCCGTCATTGTTCCTACCGGAACCCCAGACCAATAAAGGGTGCCTAATCTGTCCACCGCTTTAGCATTCGACAATGTCACAGTGCATCCTGCGCTGCCGGCTTCTCCGGCTATTGAAATTGAAGGTAACAGGCCGGCTCCCACACGGAGCACCGACCCGTGCTACCAACCCCCCTCGAACACCGAGGGCATAGGAGCGGCCAACACCTTCCTACCACCTCAACCAAGACATTTCGAGCAGACCCTCCTGGCTCATCAGTTGGCGCACTATCAACAACAAGGGATCGGTTCCATAATCCCCCCCAGGCCAACTATCCGTGTCTCGGAGAGGCCACATTCAGAAGAATACGATGTCGTCACTACTCCCATCGCCGACCAATTCGGCCCGCCATCGCTCCAACTGGTAGCCGCCACCGCTCCAACCGGCAGCCGCCACCGCTGCCGCCCTGGCACCCGACTTGCTAGGGCAGCTACTGCAAAGGATAGCTGAACTGGAAGCATCTTTCCGGAGCATAAAATCTGGCCCACCTGGACCTTCCTATGCCTTCCAAAATCTCTGTTTCTATCTCGAAGCAACACTCCCTCTCGATTTCAAAATGCCTGAACTGGTCAAATACAATGGGCACGGGGATCCTCGCGTGCACCTCTGGGCTTTCTGTGGAGACATGGCGGCACTACAACACGAGGAGAAGCTCCTCGTCCGGCTATTTCAGAAATCTCTCCAAGGACATGCACTTTCCTGGTACATGTCCTTAGACCTAACGAAGATCTACACCTGGGAACAGCTGGCGTACATGTTCCAAGAACAGTATGCGTATAACTTGGACCTGGCACCAAAGTTGGAAGATCTCTGTTGCCTTCGCCAACGTGAGAATGAGCCGTTCAGCGGCTATGTCGGCAGGTGGCGGGCCCTGGCATCCCAAATCCAGGAGAAACCTGCGGAAGAAGACTCTCTAGACATAATTGTGCAAGGTGCTC
>JAMKPZ010003698.1:0-26263 GCA_024699675.1 Amphibolis antarctica | reverse complement strand
TTTCGATGGTGCAGAGGAAGTTTAAGTAGTATAGAGGAAATTCTAATAGTATAGAGGAAGTTTCAGTGATTCGCAAAGAAAATTCTAACGATATTTAAAGAAAATTTTAATAATATAAAAATAATTCAAATAATATGTAGAAGAAATTTCAATAGAAAGTTCATAGATGAAAATTTGTCACTGATACATGGTTAAGCCGTCACAAAAAAAAAATTTTTTGTGTTCTTTTGGTAGTCCGCCCTAACCATTCCCCCTTCCGCGTCCGCACCCCCTTCCTCCCGTCGCTGCTGTCGTCGCCCCTCCCCCTTTGGCGTCCGCTCGGATCTTCTTCCGCCCCCTTCTGCGTCCACCCCCTCCCGCGTCCGCCCGCCTCTTCTCCCGCCGTTGTTGCATCCGCCCCCTCCCACGTCTTCTCCCGTCGTCGCTGCCCGCCTCTTCGCCCCCTGCCGTCGCCTCTTCCAGTCCGCCCCCTTCCGCGTTCGCCACCGTGGGTCGTCGTTGTGTTCGCCCCCTCCCGCGTCTTCTCCCACCGTCGTTGCCTCTCGCTTCGCCACCGCCGTTGCCTCTCGCTTCGCCACCGCCGTTGCCTCTTCGTGTTCACCCCCTTCTGCGTTCCGTCGCTACCTTCGCGCGTCTGCCTCCTCGCGCAATCGCCGTGTGGTCTCGGATGACAGGCACCCATCTGCGCCCCTTCTTCTCTGCGGTAATCCCCTAAATCTTGCCCTAAACCACCTGCCTTTTCCATTTTTCAAAAACTCCTTTCTTTCATTGCAAATAACTTGGATATATTCCTTTACTTTGGTGCTCATTGATTAATCTTCATTGCATTTTCATTGGAATTTTACTCGACAAAGATTCACTTTTAATCTTCATTGCAATTTTACTTGAAATTATTATAATAATGATTATGTGCAATTTCAGTGGATAATTTACCGCAGCTGTCACCCATTTGCCGTTGGTCGCCCGTCAGCATACACAATATTTGTTCATTTGCCAACCACAGGTACTCTTTTCTCTTCAATCAAACCCTTTAACCCTTTACAATAGAAATTGTTGTTGTTTATTAGGCTGTTGTTTACGTTTGTTTAAATTACATATTGATTTTGTTTAGTTTTTGCTTCGACAATTTTTGTTGATGTTTAATGCCAAGTGGATGTTTGTACCTCCAGCAGTTACGAGCAGCCAGGAGGTTTCGACCGTACTAAGGCATTATCAGGAAATGTGTTTTGAGGTCACCCGGCAAAACAATACAAGATTCACGTCTCCTCCAGCATGCAAGACATCTCTTCCGATGTTGAACTTATGCACATCTTTTCCAATCCCCTTCAATCTCGTATGACCTTCATATTTAAAAGCTCCTTCCAGGTCGCTCCATGGCCACGCTAACTCTGATTGCCATGGCTTCAGACTTTCTATGGTTATGTTATAGCTTGATGTATGAGATGTGCTGTGGAAGGATGCTATCCAATTTGTTTAAATAAGTAGAGACATGTTCTATGTTACTGCTATGAATTTTTTACCTTAAGTAGATACTTTCATTCCATCAATTGTGTAATTTCGAATAATGTGTTGTAAATTAGCTCAAAAGAGTTAGCTTAACCAACCTGAGTTTAAATTTTGGGTGCTTCTCTTGCTAACATATTGATGTTTATTTACAGCATGCAAATCAGGACATTCCCCAGGCTATTAGTCTAGCAGAATACCTTGGTACGAGTATTGCAGATCATGTTTCTGAGACACCTAATGAGCTATGTGAAGATTTGGTCAGACGTATCAGTTTGATATATTGCAAAATTATGATACCGCCTTTGATATGTCCTGGTACTTCCTCTTCTCCTACATTGTCTTGTTCATCAACGAGTCCACTTTCTCCTCAGTACCTGGCTAATACATGGAGTCTTGGATGTAGAAAGAAATCTTATTTTGGTGCAGCATTAGAAAATCCTTACTTGAAGGCCTAAAAACATTTGGTGGACCTTACAGTGAAATGTTGGATGTTTCACTTATTTCTACTAACAATGAGAGTCTTAAAAGTGTTGAATGTTTACTGAAGGAATTCAGGTATCTCGATAACAAGTATTAATTTCCAGCTATTTTATTCTGAATTATGCATATAAATTTCCAGAAATAGTTAAAACTATGAATATAAACTCTTAGTCTTTCTATATATTCAGGTTCTTGTTCATCTTTCCTATCATTATTCAGTCCTTCAAATTTTTTATTTTTTATTATCATATTATCTAATATTTTTTATTTGAAATTGTTATAGGTGCAATTTATAGATAATGTTATACAATATAGGACTTCATTGAGATTACGACCTTTTCAAATCAACATGAAAGTACTATCATTGTTTACTAGTTTTGAGTTATCCAAGGATAATATAACATAATGGATGTTGTGATAGATATTATTAGAAGTAATTTAACATGTTTGAAAGTGACAATTATGTTTTCTATTCATTTGAAATGACAATGTTCTTAAATGTATGTGATTTATGTAATGTGGATGTAATTTATGTGAAATGTGAATGCAAATGTGATTTATATGAAATGTGAATGCAAATGTGATTTATATGAAATGTGAATGTGGATTTATGTAATTATACATGATTATGTATTTGTTATAAAAAGAAATTAGTCACAAAGTGACAGTAAAATCTGTCACAAATTAGTATTTGTGATGGATTATATACTAAAATGTGATGGCAAAATTTGTCACAAATGTTAAATGAAATATACCTTTAATAAAAATAATGATAAATGAATCAATCACTATTTACAAATGTCTTTTTTTTTTAACATTTTAGTGATAGATGATCTGTCACTAAATACTATATCCGTCACAAATTCAATTTTGTAACACTTTATTTAGTGACGGATGGGAGGACCACTTAGTGATGGATTTTCTGACCTTTTGTAACGGCAAAATCTGTCACAAAAGGTGATTTTTCTTGTAGTGTGTAACAATACTTATATATGTTTTGATAAATTTATCTATCCATGATATTGCATTTTCAAAGTTTGTAGTTGTGACACTATTTTTCTTTAATGAAGAATGTAGTTGTATATATTTTCAGGTAGTTTTTAATTATAATAATGATAAATTATATTTTCCAATATACGATCTATCGTCGAATCTTTAACATTACATATTTGTTTAATAACGAATGTCATATAACTTTAAATAATTTTAAAAAATCTTAATTATTATTTGATGTAATTTTATAATTTAATTTTTCATGTACAAAACGTTTTTAAAATAAATAGCATAAACTTTAGTTGAGTATGATTTTAGTACATTAGAGTTACATCATTATTAATTTAAATAAATGTAATTCAATTTAAAAAAAATCTATCTTTAACAAAAATCTGTTATAATATAAACAAATATAATTAAACTTTAAAAAAATTCAATTCTAATTTTAAATCTATACAATTTCAATTCTAACTTCAATCACAACAATTACGAACAAATATTACCGTACGTGATCGGCATCCAATTGGGCATCTACGGGCCGTCGGTGCCCATTTTATATTATTTCCCACAATTGTTAATTAATCTTTGTTGATTTAAGTAATTATTTCCTTTTGTTACTGGTGTCAATTGATCTTTTATGCCATTATTATTTCTTATCGTAAGTACTTTATCATTTTGAATTTTCTATCATACAAGCACTTCCAAAAGAAATGTCAAAAAATGTAGGCAAAAGAATTGCATGAACTTTAGGTTTTCAAAAACACCCGTTAATATATCTTGATAAAAAAATTAAAACAACATTTGTTTATTTGCAACTCTAGCAATGTACAGTATTTACAACTAGTATTATTATAATGTAAACAAACGTAACTATATTGTACAGGTGTTAATTGACGTTTGCACCTTAGGTAATATTTGTGTTTTCAAAATTAATAAAAAATGATAAATAAAAAATTTAACTATTATTTTTTATTATTTTATATAACTTTATATTAATTTTGAAAACACAAACACTTTAATATCTATCGTTTGTACTTTTACGATATTTGCGACTTGTGAAATTTCAACACCATTAACACATGATCTTCCCATAGATATTAACCACAAATTGTGTCGAACATTACAATAAATTAGCCAATTTTGCCAATATTCACATAGGTATTGTTCCACTGAAAAGTGGAAATCAACTGCTACTATTCGCTGATACAATCGTCATATTCTGAAAGAATTTACTGGATAAATGCAAAACATCCGATTTTGTTCATCAATGCAATAATTTTTTCCCAGTAATGTTCTTCTCAACAATCCGACCTTTTTGGTAGTAGTTGTCATATATTCCTAATTTGGAATATATTACACACTATTTTTGAAATATTGCAAATATTTGTTGCACTTAACTACAAGTAGAAATCTTTCGTAAAAAATATTTCTTAGATATTTGCATTATGCACTTCAACAAAAATACAGGCATTTTATTAGATGATCATTTGAAACACGTGTAGAGTAAGATTATTATAAATCATAAGGCATGTTGAGTTTACTAATTATAATAATTCACAAAAAAAGAAATACGAGACATCATCAAAAGTATGTCAATTAGGTTGACACGATATGATTTGATGATCAATCTTTGAAATTTTTGCATCAATATACATGAAAATAATTTTATAATTTTATATTTATTTATATATATATATTTTAAATTATAAATATATATTGTATATAGCTTAGTGATTTGAGTTTTTTTAGTGATATATAGTTGTAGATTTAAATCCCACCTTTAACTATATTTTAGTATTTAAAAATTATATTAATATTATATTAATTTTTAATAAAATAAAAAAAATAATTAAAAATTAAACTATCTTAAATATGACGTAACACAATAAACACAAACTCAAATGAGTTGTACTTAAATCACCAACCAAAAAACCAAGCAATAGTATCGAGTCTACAACATTATTTGTTTGGACATTTTGAGGAGGTAAGTTGACGATTTAAAAAAAAAAAAAAATTTACGATAAAAATATAATAATATTAATTTAATTTTATAAATAATAAAAAATATAAAAATTATTTAATAAATATACTGTACCATGTATAATATATAATGAAAAAATATTATATAATATCAAAATATCTGCACAAACGATACCTACCAAAAAAAATTCAAAGTATACCGACATGACATGTTTAGTAATATTTCGCTACAAAAATTCTCACCATTTGTTACCGTTAAAGGCATCATTTATTTTTTTAATTTTTAATTTAACTTTAATTTTTAAATTATTATCATATAAATTTTTATATTTAAATTTTTATCTTATAATTTACTGTATAATTTTATTATTTATAAAATTATTTTTAATTTTAATTTTTTATCCTTATTAAAATTAAAATTAAAATTAAATAAATAAATAAAACCATTTGACTTAAAATTATAACAGCTTTTTGAACCTGTCACCCAAGCTCTCCCAATTAATCCCCCCAAACCTCGTTTCCCAAACCCACACTTTCCTCCAACGAAAAAAATCTCTGCAAAACCCTCACCCTTTATCCCACCACCACCACCACACGAAAAATCTTTGTCGAGTCGTCATTCTACATGAAACATCTCTACGGAATCTCCACACCTCCGCCACCACATCTAGGCCACATCCCACCATCGCCGGTGAGGCTGACTACCCCCTTCTTTTTACAGGCGGGTCGTTCTCCTCCTGCTACTCGTCATACACGCAAAATAACACCACCCACAAGCGAACACATTGAACCCTAGCCCGTTTCCATCTAGCCTCGAACAAGTGGTTCTTCTTGGCGTTTGTGAGCTCTTTACTCTTGAGAGATCTTCACTGGTTCTTCTCCAGGCGACGCTCGCCCCCCTACACCCCAGGTTTGCTAGTTCTTTTTTGAAGTATTTGACACCTCTATATCCTGGCACGATTGACACCTTTATATAAAGTGTATTAATTTATTTGCATATAATATTATTATTAACATGTTCTTGTGTAGCATTGTATTGAAGCTATTGATGAGACACATGTCAAAGTTACCATTTATGAGGAAGAAAATGCAAGATTTAGAAATAGAAAAGGTGAATTATCTTATAATGTATTAGTAGTCTGTAATTTTGATATGGAAATTATGTATGTTTTTAGTGGATGTGAAGGATCTGTTGTTGATACTCAGATTTTGCAAGATGCAACAACTCGACCAAATGGTTTAAAGGTTCCTCCAGGTACCTAATACATCATGTAATTGAATATGTTTGATGTCTAGTTAGATGAAACTATTATTTTTTCTGTTTTATAGGGAAATTTTATTTAGTCAGATGCAGGATATTTAAATCGACTAGAATTTATTTGCCCATTTTGTAGAGTTAGATATCATTTAAGTGAATATGAAGCAAATCTCCCTTTGAATGCAGTTGAAAATTTTAATTATAGACATTCACAACTATGAACAGTAATTGAGTAGATATTTGGTGTATTAAAGTATAGGTTTGTTATATTGCAAGGTTACATGCCATTCTCTTTTGAAACTCAAGCAAAAATTGTCTTAGCATGTTGTTTAGTACATAACTTTATTTGTAGAATAGATCAAACAGATTTACTTGAAGATCTTGAAGATGAGGTTGATGAGATAAAGATTAATGTTGATCTAGTAGGAATATGTTGGACATGAAGTTAACACATCATTATTGTTGATCCAGTAGATTTACCTAGATTAATGTTGCATATGGATTTCATCTTGATAAGAAAACACACGAAAAAGAGGTGATGTGGATTTTGGTTGTCCAAACAAATATTAAAGTAGGAATCTTAAATGATTACCAATGATCTACTCCAAGAGCAGCAACAACCATACACTATATCACAATAATCAAGTACAAACTAGAATATTAACATTGACTTATGTGCTTACAATATGATTAAACTGGATAAGGACATATTTATTGGAGATTGGCTATGTTACACCATCTTCAATAACCTTCATTCATCTAAGTTTGTTTAAAGAGAGACAGCTCACAGCTATGACATTCATGTGGAAGAATCCATCATCTTTTGAAGTTAGATTTTATTTCTTTTTTAGAACCAATTGACTTGAGACCAAGATTATCCCCAGTAAGATGAATTAACTTCCTCAATCTCCAAGCATTATGTTGATCGTTGAGCTGCTTGTTCTCCTTTTTGTACTTGAGCTATTCTTATCTAATAATATTAAGATTTCGTTTATGAACGTTACTCTCAACTTCCAAGAGTATTCTCAATTTTCATCACACTCTTTACATTCTCCAACTTACTCTTCTCATTATCTTGTCATTATGTCTTCCATCATATTAACATTTATATATTTTAAATAATATTCTTTTATCATTTAATTAAAAGAAATTTCCTATCGATCAACAGATATTCCTCCCCTAGTGAGAGAAATTTTCGTTGGTTCACCTTATGAATGGATTTTCGTCTTGGGAAATTTCACCAGAAATTGGTACCTATCGATGATTAATTGGTGAAATTTGATTTTTTTTTAAATACTCTTTTTTACGTGAAATTTAAAATCATACACACTCTCTTCACCTAAAAAGGCATATACAATATTAATCTTATTTCAGATAACGAACTTACTCCGTTGCCTGACCCGTCACTTAATGAATCTCTGTTGAATGAGTCTTGACTCAGAGGATCCTTGATTGATTTGTGGAACTTCTCTTACAATAAAGAAGAGATTAACTGTTTCGTAATTTTACCTTATATAAAAACAGAACTATTGTCAATTAATTTGGGTGGTTTTGATTTTTATTTAGTTAATATTGATTTAAAAAAGATGATGAAATATTAAGTCATAAATTTAAGTAAAATAATGTATTTAAGATTTTCGAATACATGATTTAATTTACTAAGATGAGGTATTTAATATTTTAACATTATTGAAAATATCTGAAAAGAAAGAAATAGCTATACGACATGTCATAAAGTTAACTTTACGATTTAACTTTACGGCTTACCATAGAGTAATGACCATAGTTCTACGGCTTGTTGTAAAGTTATTGTAATTATTGTCACTTGTGATGTTTAAGGGGTATTGTAATTGTTAACTCGATCTTCAATTAGTTACTGGAATATTCAAGGAATTCGTAAAATGCGTAAGGAAATAAAAATTCAGATTAAAAGTAATTAGTTGGAACTTTTGAAGTATTTTCAATTAATTAATTTGTGGAGCTTCTGTTAAAATAAAAAAGAAAGTTGATGTTACCTTATATAAAAATGGAACTACCGTCAATTAATTTTGGTGGTTTTGATTTTTAATTAATTAATATTGATTTAAAAAGGATGTTGATTAAATATTAAGTCAAATTTAAGTAAAATAAGGTATTTAAGATTTTCGAATACGTGATATAATTTATTAAGATGAGGTATTTAACATTTTTGGAAATATCTGAGAAAGAAGGGAATAACATTATTGGTTAGTTTTCGAATACATGATTTAATTTATTAAGATGAGGTATTTAACATTTTAATATTTTTGGAAATATCTGAAAAGGAGGAAATAACATTATTGGTTAGTTTTCAAATACGTGATTTAATTTATTAAGATGAGATATTTAACATTTTAACATTATTGGAACGGTAGTTTCGTGATTATACCTTATATAAAAACGGAAGTTCTGCAATTTAATTAATTGAAAATACTTGAATAAGTTCTAATTAATTACTTTTATTCTTAATTTTTATTTCCTTACTTATTTTACAAATTCTTTGAATATTCCTAAATAATCATCTTTATGTAGGTTGGAAACGGTAAAAAGTAATTACTTGGTATTCAGTTAATTAATTTGTGGAATTTTCGTTAAAATAAAGAAGTGAGTAACGGTAGTTTTGTTATGTTATCTTATATAAAATATTGATTTGTAGAACTTTTGTGAAAATAAAGAAGAGAGTTATGAAACTATCGTCAATTAATATGGGTGGTTTTGATTTTCAATTAGTTAATATTGATTTAAAAATGATGTTGATTAAATATTAAGTCATAAATTTAAGTAAAATAAGGTATTTAAAATTTTCGAATACATGATTTAATTTATTAAGATTATGTATTTAACGTTTTAATATTATTGAAAATATTTGAAAATGAAAGGAATAGTTATGCGGCATGTCGTAAAGTAATTTACTTTACGGTTTAACTTTATAGTTCGCTATGGAGTAATAGTCGTAGCTTCACGGTTCGCCATAAAGTTATTGTAATCACCGTCACTTGTGATGTTTGAGGGGTATTATAATTGTTAAACCGATCTTCAATTAATTATAGGAATATCCAAGAAATTTGTAAAATTTGTAAGGAAATAAAAATTTAGATTAAAAGTACTTAATTGGAACTTTTGAAGTATTTTCAATTAATTAATTTGTGGAACTTCTGTTAAAATAAAAAAGAGAGTTACAGATTCCATCATGTTACCTTATATAAAAATGGAACTACCGTCAATTAATTTTGGTGGTTTTGATTTTCAATTAAATGTATGTGTTATTGATGTAAAATGTGTTAAATGTATGTGTAATGGTACTAAATTAGATCTTAGTTAGTAATTCAAATCTTAGTTAAAATCAATCAGATCTTAGTAATGGTAGAAAGAAAGTCATGATGCATAGAATTTGTTTCTAAAATACCAATGAAAATAATCACGATGTTGTAAAATATGTTAAATATATGATAATTAATATTGTAAAATCAGATGTTAATTATTATGTTCAGTGTTATATAATAATATTAAACTTCTACGTAATATGTAATGTTATGAAAATATGTAATGTAAAAGTAAGAAATTTTGCTAGTTTAAAAATCTGGTTTCAAATGAATAAATTATACCAAAATCATATAGATATTAGTACATGAGTTTGGATATAGATTATAGGAGCTGTTGTTATATAGATTATACCAAAATCATATGCCTGTTTAGCATTGCAGTGTTACTTTAAAAAAAATATGAATTGCAACCCCAAACCATCTATTTCTATGAAATTAACCATATTTTGCATCACGATTCTAGCTGTCACAGGGAGTTTGATATTTATTATCTAATAAATATTCATCAAAGGACCATGCATTACTTGACGTGGTGGATATTCACTCTTTCTCCTAGATTATTTTTGTCATGAACAAAAATTTTATGTTGGAAACTTCATATAGGACATGTACAAGCATTGCATACACTTATAATAGGCATTTAGAATAACTTCAGGAGTGTAAATAGATTGTGGACTTAGATCAACATATTGGTTTAGCTACCAGCATCCTATTTTAAGGGATAGTAGTTACTAAATCAAGGATGGCATATCATTTTAAGGGACAACAGTCATGAAAGGAACAACATACTGAATTTTCTATAAAAAAAATGTATCTAGTTGTTTGGATTTTAGTATTAACCTTCTAAATTCTATAAATAGATCCCAATGCAATATAAGATCACACCTCTATATAGTTGTGCATAAAATTATTGGAAGAAAATAAGAGTACTTATTTTGCAATGGAATATATATTGCAGTGAAAACACTTAATTTTTGTTAATGTGAAAATGAATATTTTTTGACTTATTTTTATTTGTTATTTAAGGGACAACCCTATGATTCAATGTTTTTAGGATTTATACAATGTTTTAGGATTTTTCCATGTTGCATGTTGATCCATAATTTTTTCTATGTTGTATGTTGTAGTAAATGTTTCATGACATTATATGTTGTATGTTCGTCCATAATTGATTTATAATTTTTTCCATGTTCCATGCTGTATTAGAAATTTTGACCTTTAACTTTGTAACAAAAAAAACGAAAATGTCATCCAACCATTCATCAAAAGATGAACAAAGGGTAAGTGTAGGTGAAGAAATATTTTGCCAAGTGAAAAAAGAACCAGAGATCTTGGCTGAAATTGAAAGATTAAGACTAGAAGAGAAATTTGTAGTTTCACTCAATGAAATATACTAACTAATAGAAAGGGAAGAATGTCAATTATCTGTTTATATTGGCTTTATAGCAAAGAAAGATGAAATATTGTCAATCACTATTCGTGATTGACATCATATACTTATAAAGAAGACATGTTCCATAAAATTTTGGTATATTTTCACCTTTTTTTTACTTCTTGATCTTACGTTCATAATTATATTATGTCATATTCAATTTAACTTCTTTTAATGATTTGCATAGGAAATATTTGAGTTACCGCCAGAAGGACCAATAAAATCATAGATAATGAGGTCCTTGTTAAGGAAGGTATATTTTGATGATGTTAAGTATAATTTATTGTCTTAAGACACAAGAGAAGTTATAGCATAAAAAGTTTGATTACTAAGTTAATTCATATACTTGGTATTTTTTAGAGTACACCTAGTATAACATAAGCAAAACAAAAATGGTATAACGAATTTAAATTCGTTATAACGATCTGGAGAATCAGTGTTTTAATATTAAAAGTCCATAAAAATTGAGAAATTGATAAACAGTATTCAAAGTTTTCATATGGGCATGTGATTTTTTTAAGTCTAACATGTGATTTTTTTGTTAATGGTAAAGTTAATAAAAACGGAAGTTCTACCAGATCCAAGTTAATAAAAATGGAAGTTCTGCTAGAGAGTCAATTAAAAAGATTAGAAAAAACAGAAGTACTAAAAAACCTATGCCTTAGAAAATGGAAGTTCCGTCTGGAAATTAAACTTTTCCAAAGTTTAACGGCCAACCATAAAGTTAAGGCCATAGTCTTATGGCTAGCCGTAAAGTTATTGGCATAAGTTTACAGTTTACCGTATAGTTATCATATTTAATAATTACATTTAAAAAATTTACACCTCAGACAGAAAAATTTGGAACATGATTTGGATATCCGAATGGTTATCTGAACTTCCCTGTAATACAATAAATCGTAGAAATCCCTCTCAGGTCAAATTCAGATAACCGTTTTCAACAAAATGTTATTCCGAATTGACTTCAGAAAACATCAGAATATCATTCGGATATCTGAATAATTATCTTAATTATTTTTGTACTGCAATATGTCTTAGAAATTTCTCTCTTGTAATTTTTGGATATCCGTTTCTCTGTAAAATGGTATTTCGAATTTTGGTTCTTATTTTAAATTATTTCCAAAATAAAATAAATCCATTAGAAAAGTAAGTCCCATAAATTAAGAAATCAACACTAGCTATATTAACATATAAATCTTTAATTAACGGATTTTTTTAGAGATATTTTTGTAGGAAAAAAAGGTTAAAGATATGCAAACTTAAAGCAAGAAAGATAAGTTTTCAAAATTCAAATTGAAGATTTTAAAATTGGCATGACTGGAATATATGGAAATATGTTATCTTTGACAATTTAGTTTTTATAAAAAGGCTATAGAAGGACAAATAAGGCTGTTGAGGGTGCTTTTGCTGAAGGAATTTTCATAGGTTTTTTCTATGCTCTTGTTGTGTATGTGCTTTGTGAAATTGAATGTGTTTTTGTGCTTGAATTTTCAATCTCACTTAGTATTGCAAGGTTTGCAAAAGCTTACTCACAGGATTGTGGTGAGGCATTGCAAATAGGGTATATTTGTAGTGGATAGGTTTATTTGTTGAACCTTAAAAACAAATACTGTAAGAGTTTTTCTTTGTTGAGCTTGAAAAAATAAAGATGTGTAAAGGTTGAGGTGTAAACCTGTAAAACACTCAAAGTGATGGTGAAAACTCTCAAGGGATGGTTTTGGGGAGTGGACTAGCTTTGGTTTGGGTGAACCACTATAAAATCTATATCTCTATTTTAATTTCTGTTTTATTCTGATTTTATGTTGAATTTTTGGGTGTTTCACTATTCACCCCTCTCTTGTAAAGTCATTCGATCCTAATAACTGGTATCAGAGCTTTGTTAATCTCGGTTGAGACTTAAAAATTTTGAGATTAAATGGCTTCTAAATCATATTTGGTTGACGAACAGAGTATGCATAGACCACCTTTGTTTGATGGGGGAAATTATTCTTACTAAGAACATAGGATGAATGTCTTTCTAAAATCTGTAGATTTTACTGTGGAAGATGGTTATGTATAGATATACAAGGTCAAACACTCTCGTAGATGATTAAACTGAAGAAGAGTAGAAAAAAGATCAACTGAATGTTAAAGGTTTAAATATGTTATTCTATGTTTTAATTGTTGATCAATTTAATAAAGTCTCTACTTGTAAAACTACCTATGAGTTATGACACAACTTAGAAATAACTTATGAGGGAACAAACCAAGTGAAAGAAACTAAAATAAATTTACTTGTTCAAAAATATGAATTATTTAGAATGCTAAAATCCGAAAATATTGTAAATATGTTTGTTAGATTTTTTGATATAACTAATACTTTGAAAGGTTTGGGAAATGAATTTTCTTAAGAGTAACTCATGAGAAAGGTGCTGAGATCTCTCACATCTAAGTGGGAGAAAAAAACTACTTTCATTGAAGAGGCTAAGGATTTAAATCACTATTCCTTGGAGGAACTTATGGAAAATCTCACTTCTTATGAAGTTCAAATGAAAGTAAAGAAGGAAGAAATAAAAAATACAAGGTTTGAAAAGAAAAAAGAGAGCTTTTGAGGTAAATTTTGGAACTAAAACTAATTTAAATACTGACAATGAAAATTTTAGTTTTATGGTGAGAAAATCCAAGAAAGCTTGGATGAACGGAAGGAAATCTCGAAGAGACAACAAAGGAAAAGAAACTCTCATCTGCTACAACTGCAATAAGACTGGACATATTAAAAGGGATTGTCCAACATTAAAAAATTCTAACAAGGATAAGAAGGAGAAGGAGGAGAAGAAGGGAAACAAGAAATACAAGAAGAGAGCCCTTTAAGTTACATGGAATGACAACAACTCATTTGGTGGAGATTCTTCTTCCTCTGAAAATGAAGAACACTTGGCAAATGTTTACTTCACTGCAAACACAAAGGTATGTTCTGATTCAAATGAAAATACCTCTGATATTTTAAATTTATAGGAGTCCTTAAATAAAGTTAATATTAAATATAGGAAATTGCAAACTAAGTTTACACAATGTATGACTTATATTAAGGAGTTGGAGAAAATAAATGAAAATCTGGAATTGGAAAAATAGAAACTACAATTTGAAAATAAAAAATTATCTAATTCTATTTCTATTGAAGATAATACTAAAAATCTTGTTTCTGAAATTAATGAGTTAAAGAATGAAAATGAAAAACTAAAAATAAGGTTTCTAAATTAAATCAAAAATCAAATAAGCAGAAAAATACTGTTAAGACTATAAAAGTTCATTATGCAAATGGATTCATAATCAAAGGATTTGATGAAAAATATGTTTTTGTGTAGAAGAAATTTAATCAGAAAGGTAAAATCTAGATGCCTAAAGTTAATAGATTTTCAATTATTAAATCTAACCTTGCAAGACCCAAGCAAATTTGGTTACTAAAATCAATAATTTTTGCCTGCTTTGTAGGTAGAGATTAAAAGATCAAGATGGATAATAGATAGTAAAGCTTCAAGGCATATGATAGGTGACTATTCCATTATAGAGGATCTGATGGAGGCTGATGGAAGATATGTTAAGTTTGGCAACAATGACAAAGGTAAAATTACAAGTATAGGAAAAATTAGAATTTCAATGGATAATTTTATCAATGATGTTCTATTTGTAGAAGGCTTAGGACATAATCTAATTAGTATTACTCAATTAGGGGATAATGACTATAAAATTCTATTTGAATCAAATAAATGATTTATTATCTGTAAGAAAACAAATAAAACCAAATTTATTGCTAAAAGAAAGGGAAATGTGCATGTACTGAAGCTTCCCATAGATACTAAATCATCTAGTACATGCTTAATTGCTTGTAATAGTAATGATGTAGTGGATAAGTTTATTTGTTGAACCTTAAAAACAAATAATGTAATGGTTTTTCTTTGTCGAGCTCGGAGAAACAAAGAGGTGTAAAAGTTGGGGTGTGAACCTGTAAAACATTTAAAAGTGATAGTGAAAACTCTCAAGGTATGGACTTGAGGAGTAAATTAGTCTTGGTTTGGGTGAACCACTATAAAATGTCTTTGTTTTAATTTTTGTTTCTTTGATTTTACGTTGAATTTTTGGGTGTTTCACTATTCACTCCTTTCTAGTGAAGTCATTCCATTTTAACAGTCCTTATGTAAATATCGGAGTAATTGAAAATATAGATTGCAATAACAATACATTAGAAGCAAAAATAAAAATGATCTACCAAGTGATCATTGCGTTATAGCAGATCGATGATGCGAATTAAAAGATTATTAGGACTCCAATGAATTGAAGGTATTGTTGAAAATTATTCATATTCAAAATATTCAAAAATAAAAATGATCTTGATTATCTATCCAGTCTTGCTACTTAGTAGACACGATCCTATTCGATACTTATTTGAACAACCAGCCTTGGTGGAGAGATGTGTAAAGTGGCAACTGTTGTTGGTTGAATTCGACATCAAATATGTTTCACAAAAGTCCATGAAAGCCCAAGTTGTAGCCGATCAGCTAGTAGAGAACCCTTTGCCTCATCACAAGTTCTTGGAGGATTCTTTCCCAGATGAGCCGGTATTCGATATCGGATTGTCGGATGATGAGCTGGAATCCACCAGCTCCCACCGTTTGTTTTTCGATGGTGCCGTCAACAAGAAGGGGATTGAAGTTGGAATTGTCATCGTAGATCCTTAAGGACAGATGTTGCCAATTTCCTAGAGGTTGCTTTTTGAATGCACACACAATGAAGTGGAATACGAAGCTAGCATCTTGGGGTTGCGTTTAGCACTAGATCGGCAAATAACACATCTTCGAGTTTATGGCAATGCCATGTTGGTGATCTCTCAGACTCTTAACTAATGGAAAACCAAAGATCCTAAGCTACAGCCGTATCAGGAATTGACATTAAATTTGGCAACTCAATTTTAGTCTTTCCACTTCCAGCACGTTGGCTGCAAGTATAACGCTTACATAGATGCTTTAGCCATTTTGGCGTCGTGGGTCAACATATTAGAATCAGACGATCTCTTGCTAAAGGTAAGCACCCTCGCAAGACCTGCCCACGACAACCCTTAGTTGCTGCTCACGACCAGAACCCAAAGGAGAGACTGGAACCTAGCTGCATACAGGAGGTCTCTGAGGCGGAACCCTTTGAAGATGGTCGGGTTTCGCCACATGTAGAGGAACCTTGGTTTCGTGATATCCAAGTGTTCTTGGAAACCAGAGAATTCCTGCCAGAAGCCACCATGCGAGATTGGCGTACTCTCACCCGACTGATGGCCAGATATGTCATGGGTGGAGGGGTCCTCTATAAATGGTCTTACAATCAGACCTTACTGAGGTGCGTGGACCAAGCCGAAGCATGCACTCTTTTGAAGGAGTTACATGCTGGCTTGTGCGAACCTCATATGAACGGTGTATTCCTTGCAAAGAAAATTATGCTTCAAGGATACTTTTGGAGCACCATGGAGGCAGACTGCATTACATATGTCAGAAAGTGTCACAGATGCCAAGTCCATGGGACCTCATTTTTGATGGCCGCCGGCGTTTCAATCTTGGCAACCATTTCCTCCTCCGGTGCAACTTCTAGAAGAGGGTTAGTTTCCTAGCACTCACGATGTGCCAATGATTTACATTGCCCGTTGTTTCTAAATAACAGGCGATGCCTTTGTCGGCAGCAATTGTTCCACCATCGTGTTGCCTCGTGCTCCGCCCCTTCCATGTTGCACCCTTGTCGGCAGAGGGCTTTGAAGACTTGCATCGTATAGGCGGACAAGACTTTAAGATCTCAGAGGTTATCCTCATCCATCACGATTAGGTGTGTCGGCAGATGTAATTCCCCCATATCCTTTAGTCGGTGAGGAAAATGGACGGTTTCTTCTTCCCTAACCTTGGGAATTCTCGTGTCGGCCTTCGACGCTCTGGAGCCGATCTCCGGCTAAACCTCTTCGGCAATAGAGGGTTCCCCCTGTTGGCATGCGGCTTCTGCAGCTTTCTTACTACGGCGTTCTCGACTAGCTGCATCATCGGCCTTTCCTCTCAGCCCGTGCTCTTGTAGCCACCCCCTTTTCCAATTGCGAGCGTCCCTGGCAACGGCCTCCACACTCCACCCGTGCGATCTTAACGTACGGCGGAATCCCTTTCTAGGTTATAGATGTACTCCCTATCTCCCAATACAATATCTCTAGAGAAGTGAAGTTCAAACGGGTATTGAAAGTTCTCTTGACTTAGTTCACACGCCTTAACCAAGAACTCAGACGTCGGTGTCGCTGCACCCGCGGTTTCGATCCCGTAGTTGCACTCCCCTCTATTCCAGGAAGCTTGTTTGCTATCTTAAGCCATGATTTTGTTCGAGGAATGAGGTGTCATAGCGAAGAAGAAGAGGCCACAAGAGTCGCGACGGAGAAGACGACGTTCACCTTGAATCGCCGTAAAAGAGGTGACCTTCCTTTTCTCGTGCAAATGAAGTTTTTCCGCACTTACGTGTATTTATAAGAATATCTTGGTATTTGGGTTGATCTGACTCGAATATAGCAACATACGTAAGGTGGATGACTTGATAGATTGGCGGATGGATACTTCGGACTTCCGTCGAATTTTATTGGAACCTCGTTGTACCCTTTGAGGTAGACGTTTGAGGAACAAATCCTCCCTTTATCTTGATTCGCCCTAGGTATGTCAAGTCGTCTTCAGACCTTGGTTGTCGGTCTCCTTCCCTCCTGGTCCTTCGACCTTGCCTAGGGAGGGGCATTTTGTTGACCATTTATACTTGGGGGTAGACAGTAGATATTGTGGTTAGTCTGGGTTAAGCATTTGGCCCCACATGATTTGAATTTAGGTAGTGTTATACTCTTGGGTACCAACCTATCCACCTCGGAAGTTCGGGCCGTCTTCTGGCAATATTGACTAGAAGCTACGCCTTTTGGGCGGAAGCTTCATTTAGTCTTCCGCCCAAGTCTCTCGCTTAATCGACCTAATCGATTGCATCGTCTCTTGTATAACAAATCCTCGAATGGTTGCTGCCCAATCGATGGTCCATTTTTACCGAAGTACTCTTTTTGTTAACGTTCTTTTTACGGCACTTTCGTTTTTTGTTGACCAATCGTAAAGTAAAGGTTGTAGTGTTACGGCTAACCATAGAATAAAGGTCGTAGTATTACGGCTAATCGTAAAGTAAAGGTCCGTAGTGTTACGACCAACTATGGAATAAAACTTTATGATTTAGCCTTCTGAGAGCAAGTTGATTGCCAGACCCAAAGTGGCCACCACTGATGACTCTCTAGTGGTACAAGCGTGGGCCTTGCCACTTCTGATGCGCCTTCCAGAGGTGTTATGATTGAGAAACTAAGTTCAAGAAAAGATCGGACGTTCGATGATAAGTTGGCAAATTTCTGGCCTATAAGGCGGATGTCCAGCCTCGCTAGTCGCTCTTGATGCACCCTCCAGAGGTGTGAAATCAGTCTCCAAGTGATTGACAGGACAAACACAAATCTTCGGTCTTCTACGGTAGAAATGACAAAATTTCGATCAAAACAGCGAAATTCTGCCCCTTTGCATCGATCATTTCAAGAGCACTTGGAAACTCACTGTGCGAGATCAGTGTCTTAGCAGCTGACTAAACAGGTACAAATCTTTGAACTTTCACGGCAGAAACGACAGAATTCTGATAAATGGATCGGAATTCCACCCCTTTGCGTCAATCGTTTCTGACACATTGAAGATCGCTACAACGAACCAGCAAGCACTAACCTTCCGTGGTAGATAAGGTGGAATTCCAGCTAGAAAGGCCAAATTCCGGCCCAGAGTGTCGGCGTCCATCAATAATCCCAAAGGTCGTGAGTCCAATTGTTGTCCAATCGACGTAACGCGTGCGACACTTGGCCTTCCAATGCCTGACGGTCCAACTTCGTGAAATGTCACGACCTTAGCCTATAAATAGCCCCCCCTTACCACTAGGGAGAGGTTTGACTCTTTGATTTGCTGTGGTTGCTCGAGTGTCCAGGCATCGCAGCACCTAACGTTGACCACCTGTTTCGTCTAGCTTCTAACGTTTGTCTGCGGCCGATCATGTGTGCACAAGGGTTCGCATACAAGTTAGTCTTCTTCTCCCCCTTTCTCGCTGCGGGAAAGGGGGAGATGACTCTTTTATTTTAAGTAATACCATCTCACTTGGTCGTCCATAGCTTGGACTAGGGAAATTTTCTCTTCTCTCAGGGATCACCCAAGATCCCCCCTCCCGTTCTTGTCTCGCATGTATGTCACTCGGGATAGGGGACATTTACCTTTTAACGTTTTCCTTGAGTAAGAATGTTTTGCTTGGTGTACCACGTAAATGCCTAACCTGAGCGAAGTTTCACTCTTTACTTAGGACCATGTATGCTGTTTTATATTTTCAAGGTCGTTGTAGATATTCTTTTCTTTAAGTTGACTTTGTTTACCTTGTTTTCGCATGCATCGGTTTAGATGCATGGGTTTGTGCATTGTGGGGTCTTTGGACATATTGGTTCTAATTGGCCGACTGGCAAGGAAGCTGGTTGTCGCCCCTATGCCGACTAAGCTTAACTGGTTCCTTTCACGTGTCTCACTTCTTTTTGACCGTTTTCATTTCTTTCGCACCCTCGTTCGATTATGTGACTAACTCCGCACAGACAAATTTGTTTTACTCTTTTATTTTGCAAGTGGAAGTCCGCTATGGTTGTCAGATTCCCCATGTATCCTTCTCTCTCTCCCCTTGTGCCATCTCTGGATGCCAGCTCGTGCATCGTGGCCTAGGTAAGCACCTTGAGATTAGACTTGGTCCTAAGTCCTCATGCAGCCCCTTCGATCAAAGACCTGTGGTTCCGGAAGTATCCATCGGAACCCTGAAACGTTAATTCCTGGAGGTGAGACCCCTTTTTTGCGTTTTTTCTCATTTATTTAGCATAATACTCGGAGGTGATGTAAACCATGCCCCCGCCCCCCCCACCCTTTTCGTTTTTCTCCCGGTCGATCTCACCGGTTTCCAACCTCCTCCATGGTTAGAACACCGAAGACGAGTCTTGCTTTTCTATTCCTAGTAACTCTTTTATAAGTTGTTAAGAGGTCAGATCTTGTCCGGTCTGGCTGAGAGTGCCTAATCCCTTTCTCACCAGTACCCAGAGCTCCTTATCCTTGTTATACCTATTTCTTACTCTTTTAATGGGGATTTTTAGTCTTTGTTGTGGAAGGTTATCCTTTCCTTAGGTTTTCTTGTTTTTTCCCTTCAAAATAAGGTGGCGACTCCATTTTATTCATATTTTTTGACATTTATCTGGAGTCTGTTTTGTACTCATTTGCTTGAGAATGACGTAGCCCATCCATTGAGGGATTTTCCTGAGAGGTGGTAACAATAGATGGATATGATTTCTCTTTTTTTGTTGTGAATATATATATATTAAGGCCTTTATGTTGCTGAAGATCATGCATTTTTTGTTGGTGTGGCTTATGTAGTCTAAAAGTGACAAAAATAAGGATAATTGAAAGATGCTTCAATCACAGCATCACATCAAATAAAAAAGTTTTGCTCGATTGACTTATGAACTTGTAAGCAATACATATTTCTTTTGAAATTCAAATTTACAATTTCTAAGTATATACTAAGTCTTTATATATAACAGTCATGTAAAAAAAGAAAACTGGTATTCAATTAGATAGAATTGAACTCTATGCCATAAGCAGAACAGCTCCCACAATCTCAAGTGGTATGTATTCGAATATTATTATTTTTCCTTTTATGTTTTTCAATTATTGTATTTATTTTTAATTGTGATTATTATCCATGTTGTGTAAGATGAAATTCAAAGACTTAGACAATGTCAAGCTGAAGATCAAGGAATCAGTTTAAACATTGTTGATGTTGATATTTTATCACAAGTGTTTGACAAAGAAATACGTAGTTGAGTATGGGGTTTGGGATTAAGTCCTACCCTAACACAGGTGTTAGGCAAAAATCGACGTAAATCATTTACTAAACATTATATTTTAGTAGATGACAATGAGAAAGAAGGTGAAGTCGATAGAATGCATTAATTGGAAGCTACTATAGCTGAAATGGGAAGTCAATTAAAACATATGTAAGAATTACTTCTCCAACAAGTAATACTAGCTAAATATTATTATATATGTTATCCTATAATCATATATATTTTTAATTTTAATCCTTCAACTTTTTTGATAGACACGTAGTGTCACTCAAGTGTCGATTGACCAATCTAGACTGTCATCATCTCAATTACCTATTTATGAGGTAAATTAGTATTAAAAATGATATTTTGTTACTAATTGTTTATATTATAATGCTTTTGTTAAATATCTTTTTGTAGGAACAATGTATATCATGTAAAATTATAAATGGATCATCCATCTTGGTTAAAGGGATGTTATTAAGTGAAGATCTCAATTAAAGGATTGGGGGAACTCCTCTAGGCTTAAGATAGTGTCAGGTTGTAATTAAAATTGTTTTGGATCATATTGTAGCCTTATTACAACCATATGGAAGAAATAAGAGAATGAGGGATACAATAGGATCTAATATTGCAGTCTCGAAATTAGGTAAGTATATCTTTTGTTGTTATAATTAATTTATTACTTAAAATATAAATGATAATTATTTTTGTGTTATTGTTTATTATTGTTGTAGGTGGAACTTGAATGAAGATAATTAATTCAAAGTAAAATATTTTATCAATTTACTTGTATTTTAATGTTCATATTTTCACGTGCTTTAAGTTCTAATTTTTTATTGCAAATTATTTAGTTATTTAATGTTCACATGTTTTAATTAATTTGTACTTGTTTTTAGTGTAGGTTACTGCTTTGTATTAACATTTTCCTAGTTAGTTTTAACATTACTGAGAATAACATGATTTATGTTTATTCTAGTGATGCTGTTATGTTAAGATGTAATGGATGTTTTCATGGAAATGGCATGATATTGATGCAGTCTTTGCAATTTTGTTAGTGCTGCTATAATTTCTGCTTGTGTGGAATGCTATCGATACATTTATGATGATAGTGTGGCATTGATATCATTGCTGAAATGTTGTGCATTGTGGTCTTAAATTGTTGTTGATTGTGTTGCAAATATTGGTTTAGTTGTGGATTTTTAGGTGTTGATTGAGTGCAATTTGTGTTTAAATTGTAGTTGAATCGAATTGCATTTACTTATGCTAAAGTGAAACATTTTTGCTATAAATTTTGTAAATGCATGTAGTTTTTTGAGTTGTTCCCAAATATGAAAATATTTTACAGATGATGACAAATGTGTATCTAGCATGCCACCAATGCATGCCAAGCAAAACATGTATGACAATGTAGTTCTTCATAGTTAGTCTGATTAAAACTTCTTCTAAACTTCTGAAAATAAAATGTATGAGGAAAATTTTCCTATAGGGCATTATGAATGACAAGTACTAAGATTTTATTAATGATGATGGAAATGATATTGATGGGTCAAATGATGATGATGCAGATGATTTTGATTTTGTGTGCGTTATATGTGATGAAGGTGGCAATGTATTATGGTATGCTTCCAATCATGTTTCTTTTTTTGTACTTCTGAACTTCTTTGGTGAATAAGCCATCCTGCATCCAGAAAAGAAGCATTTTATTATAAAAATTGTTTAACAATTGCCTTATTTTAGTAGCCAAATAATCTTTTTCATGGTTTCTGTATTGATTGTCGTATTTTGATTGTACCTGTTTGGGAGGCCATGATTCGTTGCATTTTACTTGCTTTGGGTGGCAATCTTGTTGACCGTAAATTTTATATATCTTTTGCCTTGTTTCCTTTCATTCATGTTCCTCATCTTTTAAAAATTGGGAAATTAAACAATATTTTTTCTCAACCACACTTTCTAGCTAATGTGTTTTTTCTTTATCTAGAAAATTTCAGACTTCTACAAACATGCTGGTGCTTCTTCTAACCAAAGTGAATCAATTTGTTTAAAGTATTCTTCTAATCTCCAATATTGCATTTCACAACTTGTGAATGTGAAATGTAGATTTTTTTGAGATGTTATTGTATACATGATGAATGTAAAAATTAAAACTGCTAGTGAATTGAAATGCAGATTTTTTTGACGTGTACTCGTATATGTTGAATGCAAAAAGTGAAATAGCTTGTGAATGTAAATTGTAGATTGTTTTGACACATTTTCATGTGTGTTGAATGTAGAAATTAAAATAGCTAGAGTGTGTGAAATGTAGATTTTTTTGAAATGTCATTCAAAAAATACACTTTAGTTGATGAAATAATCAAGTGGTCATTTCCATACCACAGGCATGTTGACTATTCTTATTTAGGTCAATGTGCAACATATGCATTTGGTAACATAGATCCAAAAAACATGTGAGTTATTCCATTTTGTTCTTTCCATTTTCATTTTATGCTGATAATGTTATTGAAGCATGTTATCGTAATTCTGATGCTTAAATAATTTCTCCAACTTTATGATTTTGAGTAATTTATTTTAGTTGGCGTGTATTCCTTCTTGGACCTTCTCACCATTATTACACCGCAAAATGTGCTCTTAATTACAAAAGCAACCATTTACCGTACACCCCTTGGTGACCTGCTAATTGCTTTGGAAGGTATTGAATTCTGCAGTTAAAATTATTTACTTAAAGTTATACAGGATGATGCAATTCTCAACAGTTTTACAATGAATTTTTTGTGGTTTACTGTCTGCAATTTTTCAATAACAAACTACACTTTAGTTGATGAAATTTTAAAGTTCAAATACATTTTAGTTAGTAGTTATATTTTTCGCCAAAGTTTAAATACGTGTGTTCATTAGATGTGTAGGAGTGCATTTGCATTCTGAAGATTAAGTTTTCCTTGTTCTTGTGAATTGTGCTATAATCATAAATCAAACTTCATATTCTTCATCAGATCCATTCATATTCTTCATCTAAATTAAGGAAATGATACATCATTTATGTTTTGGATTAGATTTTTCCAAACATCTTAATTTAATTTTCCTTGGTGAGGAGGATGTCTTGTGTAATTTTTATTCCAATCCGACCCTTGAAATTCCTTGTAAGGAGGATGGGAAATGATATATATTTTTTATAATTACTTTATTGGTAAACACTATCTTAACATTTGATAGATATCTAATACATTATTTTCCTATGTCTAATTTTACTTTGTATATAAACTTTTAATTTCAGGTTAAAGGTTGACTTTGGTACGAGAGTTTTTGCACACGGTGATAAAGAAACTTCAAGAAGTTGTTCAGATATTTTCATTGTAAACTATGTTGTACTAATTAGTTGTATGTTATCAAGTATTGATAATGTATATGTATACTTTGGACATGTAATATGACAAATTTTATTTTATTAATGAAAAATTAATTTTGTATGAATTTGCATGGATTTTTGGTATATTTTTGAAATGTATCTTATATATGAAAAGTATTACAGATACATGAGTAGTATGTGCATAATATTACAAGTTTTTTGTAATCTATTATAATATATATTTTTTATTTTTTAATATTTTTGATGATGACCATTGTGATAGTTTTATTGGTCGTCGTAATGTTTTTGTGATGGTTTTAGGTTGTCACATGGTCGTTTCTTTCCGTCACAAAGGACTTCCTTTTATCATTTTTTGTGATGGTTATTATGAGATTTTATAACAGTTTAGGCCATTACAAAGTGACTTTTTATAATGATTTTTGTGATAGCCTAAAATTGTTGTACATGCTGTGATGGCCTAAAAAGTTGTCATGATGACTTTTGTTGTAATGATTTTTGTGATAGTTTTTAGGATTTTTGTGACAATTATGACTATCACAAAAATCCTATTTTCCTATAATATAATATGATAATTATTATATCTTCTTATTTTTAAATATGATATTACAAATGGATAATACTTTGTCTATAGAAAATTGATTCAACGAGTGTCACATGTGCAACACAAATTTAGCACATCCAATCTTTTACTTGGTTCAGCTTGTGCGATAGAATGAGGTGCCACTTGAAGTCCTACCTTAATTCCCACTCAAGGTCGTTGCCTACATTGCCCTTGCCCAACTCCCCTGCCATCCACCCTTAGTTGAGTTCCCCGCCAACACTTATATTGCCCTCAATTTCTTCTTGTGCATGGTTATTGCAAACACCATCTACCATCTACCTACATTACCCTCGATTTCTTTTTACTCACAGTTAATGCAAATGTGGTCATCATCCCTATTGCCACATAGAGATGTCAATAGGTTGTATTGGTATGGCCTGACACGGTTTGACCATATTGGTTAACGGCACGACACGAAAATTTATTCGTACCTAGGTTAGACCCTTAGGTCGTTTGTGTCGTGTTGGCATGACACAAATTTCAGCATGAAATAGGTACGGCCCGGCTTAGCATGAGACTACGAGGTGGGTCGTGAGAAGGGGGAGGGGAACGTCGATTACTAGGTCACAGGAGGGGGGGAGATCGGTTGTTAGGTCGTGCGGTCGATGAGGTGAACAGTTGTGTGCGCGGGAGGGGGTTGAATGGGTCATGTGGGCTGTCGGGTCGTGCAGTTGGCGTGGTGAACGATTGTGTACACGAGAGGGGGTTGAATGGCAAAACAGGTTGTGTCACTGGTGGGGGGATGGGCCGTCAGGTCATTGGCCCATCCGCTAGGTCGTGTGGCTGACGGGGTGAACGGTCGCGTGTGTGGGAGGGGTAGAATGGGTCGTGTGGCCAGCAGGGGGATGGGCTGCCGGGTAATTGGGTCGACCGTCGGGTCGTGCGGTCGGTGGGGTGAACGGTCACGTATATTTAATGTTAGAAAGTGTATTACCATATAAAATTCCAATAATGTCTTTGTATAATCGTATCATTGTGATGATTATCAAAAATAATTAATTGAGGATGATTTTAAAATTGTAAAATGTTTTGTTGAATTTTTAAAACCTTTTTATGATGCAATGGTTAGATTATCAGGAATTTATTATTCTACATCTGTTTATGCGTTGCATCATTTATATGATATTTCACGAGTTTTTAATAAATATGAAGCATATCCATTTTTGGAACCAATAGTAAATAACATGAAATAAAAAATTTTAAAATATTAGAATGAAATTCCTACATTATATATTTTGAGTACATGCTTAGATCCTAAGTGTAAAATAAGATATGCTAGTAAATTAATTAGGGGAATACAAATGAGTTTAGGTGTAGATTTAGGATTAAATGTTAGTACAATAGAAGAATAATTAAATCAAATGTTTG
>JAMKPZ010003697.1:0-21256 GCA_024699675.1 Amphibolis antarctica | reverse complement strand
TTTGTAATTTTTTTTAAAATGTAATTTAATTTTGTTGTAAAATTTGTTTAAATGTAATTGTAAATTTGTAATAATGTAAATATAAAATATGTAATTCATTAATAAATAAAAACTTAATTTAATTATATGCATTGTTGTTTCATTGTCTCATTTATTAAGTTGTTGAATACTTGAATGTTGAATTAAATTTAAATATTGATGGTTGGACACTTGAACGATCGTATGCATTGGCAGGTGGGCTAGGGAACTATGCCTGAGCTGGTAGTCAGGTCATTGGGTCAGTTGCTGAGTCATTGGGTCAGTTGCCGGGTCATTGGGCTGGCAGCCAGCTCGTAGTGTCAGGTCCCACCGTCCTGCCCGATGGGGAAGGCCAATAGGGACCGCGGGGTGAACGGTCGTGTGGGTGAGAGGGGATGAACTGTGAACGGGTCATGCGATCGACGGGGGAGACGAGCCGTTGGGTCATTGGGCCGGTCGCCGAGTCGTAGTGCCAGGTCCTAGAAAGAATCGTGTTGGTCAAACTCGTGCCATTAATCGGCACGAATAGTATTTTTTCGTGCCACGGGCTATGCCTAGGTTGGCCCATTGGTGGTGTGTACCGTGTCGACACAAAAAGTCGTGTCATGTCGAGCCAGCATGGCACGATTGACAAGTCTATCAACCATAGGAATTAATTCATGGCTTTAATTTGTCTATAACTATATTAATTCAATTCCATATGTATGATTCCCATGCTTGGTCATGGCTACAGCAAGGATAGAGGATTAGAACAAGATGTCTAATAAAGGTTGATAAGTGGTAAGTTGGTGATTTACAATACACTGTGCTAGATGCACATGTAATAGTTTGAACTTTGAACTAGAGTCATCAACGTTTTTTAATTGAATTCATCAATTTGCTAAGCAATGAGTCAAAGTTCATTTCAACTTGAAAAGGGAATCTTGACAGAATTAGTAAATAATATTTCACAAGGTTTCACATATTTCATCCTATAAGCATGAATATTAAATATCACATTCAAACCTCATTTTGAAAAAAAAACATTAAGAGACCCTAAACCATTGTGACATTCATGCTTGTATGTGTTTTTATGCATGATTGAAATTTGAAAATTATTAGATGCTATCAGTACACATTCTTTTAGAATCAAAATATTTTGTTTCAATAAATACTATATCATTTTAATCAACTCATTTCAATCAACGTAGCACAAATAAACCAAACTCATTGAATCAATACAACTAAATTCATTGTGAGGCAATATAAACTTTTTTTGTAAATCATTTTTAGTAAGGCTCACTATGAATCAATATTTTAATCAATGTATAAATCAAACTTACTAAATCAATGCAACCAAACTCATTGTGAGGTTATGAATTTTCAAAGAAATGAAAGACGAAGTTTGGTTTTAGGGTTTCTTTAAAGAAACATCACAAAACTTCAATGTAAATCAATTAGGATTTACCTCATAGTGAAGTGACCTTGTAGATGTGGTGGAAGACGAGCAATGTAGACTAGCAGCGAATGCAGACGAGCAATGAACAAGCAATAGACATGGACGTGGTTAGTGGGGAAAAGTAATTTTAGACGAGGAGTGAGTGCGAAAGTGCAGAGTCTTTTCAAATTTGGGCGAAAATTTTGGAAGAGGGAAGAGAGGTAAGTCGGGAAAATTTACTTTTTATACTAATGAGAATTTTTCAAATTTTTTTAAAATTTTCAATCCGACAGTTTAAAATCATGAAAAGTTTCCTAATTTTCATTTTCCTAATTTACCATGTATGCACAACCCCCCCCCCCTTTTATTATTCTTGACTTCTGTAATTTTTGGTTTTGTAAAAATAATTTTATTTTTCAGAACATTCAGTTAAATATTTCAGTTTTTAAATATTTTTAACCTTACTTTTTTTATAAGATGCATTTGTTTTAACTCTATTTATGGTAAAGTTAATTTTAACAATTGTGAAAAATTAAAATTAAAAGTAATAAAATAAATTTTTATAATTCTTAGACTTCGACTTTATTTGATTCTAGTTTTTCTAACTTTTAAAATCATTTCTAACGTTGTTATTATTACTATACAAATTTTAATGTATAAACTTTTATTACATAAATTATTATACAATTTTAACTTAATTTACGAAATTTACGACTTAATTTTAACTTAATACTTCTGTAATTATGGTAAAGTTAATTTTAATGTATAAACTTTTGAAGTTTCAAAAAAAAAATTGTAACACCCTTCATTTTTCCTTGCGCTGTACGTGTTTTTCGTATGATTTTTTTTTGGATAATGTAGCCTTTCTACTCTAATAATTATCAGTAAAAGAAAAAAATATTTAATGACAGCTAGAGAGATTTGTGTATTTAAAATTAATAAAAAATTATATAAATTTTTTATTATTTTATATAATTTTATATTAATTTTAAATTTACAACAAGACTGTAGTAGTCTTGAAATTACAATAGACTTACATAATATTTTAACTGAATAGAGATTTAAATTTAAGACCTTATAATTTAAGAAAATAGCTCGTAATCATTAAACTACTGCTTTAATGATTTCTACATATGTAAAATAACCTTAAGATTTTAGATTTACGTGTAAAACAACTTCAATTTTTTTTAAAAAGTTCTGAATATTAAATTAAATTCAAAGATACGATGAATCCCATCTTTGATCTTTTGATTCTTTTTACAGTAATATTCGTAAATAAAGGTAGATGCGGTGACGTGGTAAAGCACATCCAATGGCGTACGGACAAGCAGAAAGATTAAATTATTTGAATTTTAGCGACGACATTTGTTTTTTTTTAAAAAAACTTCTGTTATATTCTTTCCTTCTTTAAAAATCAAAAGTAAAAAATATCATAATTTTTTTTTACTGTAATCGTTCAAAACAACATATCAAATTTAATTTTGATATGTTATTTGTAGTTCTTTATAAGTTTCATCTTTTGTACGGCATGATTCGTATGATCTTTATTAATATAATTTATATGCTTAATATATTTAAACATTGAACATGGTAAAGAATTAAGAGTTAAATCTAATTATCTAATAAATTCAAATTCTACGATGAATTATAATATAAGTTGGTTTCGTTTAAAAACTATTTTTCAAATTTTAATTTTAATTTTATATAAATTTTTATATATCATTATTATCGTATAAATTTTACTGTACTAATTACTACATAACTCTATTACTAAATTTCAGCATTTCATCAGTAAATCCATCACTATTTATCTATTAATTCCGTCAAAGATTTTTATCAAATCGGTCACTAATTCGATAGTAAATACGTTACTATTTATCTTATGATTTTTTTAGTATTTATTTAATAAATTTATCACAATTTCACCTGACAGATCATATATAATACTATTCAAAAAAATCTTATAGTAATATTTTAAAGTTTATTGTAATAAAATTATATATAAAAATTTCAATATATCCGTCACTATTGTCTAATTTTCTTACAGACGGTCGATGTTGAATGATGACAAGTTACAGATTTGGTTGAGATTTTGTTCCTAATTTTTTTTCATAAATAGATAAGAATTTTTTTAAAAATATCACAAAGAAAATGATTTAAGTTAAAAACCAGCCGATAACGCTTCCATCTAATTTTATTTACGGGTAAGTTGATTAAATTAATAAAATTAGCACAATTAGCTACAAATAAATAAAATCTAAATTTAAAAAAATTAATTTTAAAAAATTTATAAATATTTTACGTTTTAATATTTTAAACATAATTTTACATTTTACTTGTAGCTACAAATTTAATAATAATCAAAATAGGTTAAACAAGATATATGAGGTCAAAAAAATACATTATGACGAAATTTTAGACAGAAAAAAATTATATTTGTAATAATAAAAAAAATAAAATTCTTTTTAAAATTATTCAAGATTTTTTAAAAGCACACAAACACTCATGTCCCTTCAAATATATCAGTCCACGTAAGAGAAACATTGTTTGATAAGGACGGAAAGCTTTGAAACCTTTTCCCATTTGGCATATTCTCCGTTCAAGTCAATGTTTTTTATTAAATCGACGTGTAAAAATAAGTTGAAATATGACTAACGATAGTTATTGAAAAAGAAACAACGTATCTTCATATACACCGAACGTTTTGTAAGGATTCATCAGGCGATTGTTACGTTTAAAATTTGCGCTCAAATGGGTGGATTTTTTTTTAAGATATTCAAAAACCAAAGTCTAATTTTTCCCATCTTCGTAAGGTTTATGTTTTTCAAAAGTATAAAAAAATAATATATTAAATTTTTCACAATTTCTTGCTCCATCTAATTACTTAAAAGTGTCGGATTTAAAACTTAGTCACTACATTTTCATATTATTTTTTTAAAAAAAAATACGAGACCATTATTTGTAAAAAAAAAAAAAAGCTGCGTGAGTTTTTTTTGGTTTCAAAGTGAAAGGATGGTAGACTTTTACAAAGATAACGACTTTTTAATAATTTAAAATGAAAATTTAAATTTGAGACCATAAATTTTGAAAAATACGTTTTAATCAACTAAGATGCCTTTTTAAAGATTATTTAGATCTCATTTTAATAATAAGATATTCTAGTTCTCAAAATCGTGGAAAGTTAAAAGTAAGAAATGTTGAAAGTTTAAATAAAGATTTATATAATAACGATGATATATAAAAAAATTTAAAAAATTAACTTTAGCTGTGTATGTTATAAAAGTAGAATTAAGTCAAATAATGTTCACATTTTTAAAAAAATTATACGATTTAAGTTTTTTTTTTACGATTTTAATCAACTAAGATGTCTTTTTAAAGATTATTTAGACGACATTCTAGTTCTCAAAATTGTGAAAAGTTAAAAGTAAGTGATGGTGAAAGTTTAAATAAAGATTTATATAATAACGATGATATATTTTTTTTTAAAAAAATTAACTTTATCTATCTTTATTACAGAAGAAGTAGAATTAGTTAAAATGAGATTTACGTTTTAAAAAAAATTACATAATTTACAAGTATTTTTGTATGATTTTTAATATAAAATATTAAAATTATTTGATAAATATTACTATAAATTATTATAATATACAGTAAAAAAGTTTTTAACTAAATAAAATCTTATTGGTCATTTTCAAATGAGGTCAGATGCCACTTGCTCTTACCTTTATAATTTTTTCTGATCTTTTTATTATAGGTGTATTTTCTCTTGCTGGCGTTTATCTCAAAAACGGTCGGCTTCCGATTTGTAGTATTGTTTTCTTTGTACTTTTGGTGGTGTCTGTATTTAAAATTAATAAAAAAATTATATAAAATAATAAAAAAATTAAATTTCTTTTTATGTTGGCCTCTTAACATAATTACATGATCAGGATCTTTAAATTTTTTTAATAAATTTTTCGCGTTAAAAAGGAAACATGCTGAGTAGATGCACACGCACGTGAGACGGCACGTCCACTCGTGTCACGAAAGGTCGCATCTCTGCCGCATTCATTCTCTTCAAATTTTGACGTGGTACTTTTATATTCAAAATATGAATATATATATATTGGAGCATTTTCTCATTTATATATATATATATTATATTATCTATTGGTGTCCATTTGATCTAAGAAAAGAGTAAGTGATAGATAGGTGATGGCAAGTGATGGACGGTGGACGGTGGACGGTGGATAGTGACCATAAGAGCAAGGCTAATGACATAGGCGATGATAATGATTTTCACAGGCGATGTTGATTTACTATGGAAGAGAAGAGAAAGAAAACTTTCACTTGATGCAGATCTAATTCATTGTCAAGGGAGAAATAGAAGAAAGGGTGAGCAGAATTTCCTCTACAATATCGTGGATTTTTCGTTAAACCAGAAAATAAAAACTAAGTTCAATGAAATTTCCTATGCAAGTCAAATGAATTTTTGGTGATGAGAAAAAATTAAAAGTCTAACAAATTTTTCTTTGCGATGTAGAGGAATTTCCATTGAAAAAATAAATAAATAATAAAAAATCAACTAAGTACAATGGATTTTCCTCTATGAGGTAGAGGAATTTTTAATGACGATAAAAAATTAACCAAGTCCAATGGATTTTCTTCTATGAGGCTAAGGAATTTTCATTAACGAAATAAATAAAAAAGTAAAAAATTAACTAAGTCTAGTGGATTATCCCTTATGACGTAGAGGAATTTCTATTAGATGAGAAAAATAACCCAAGTCCAACGGATTATTCTACAGGAGGTAGAGGAATTTTCAGTGATGAGAAAAAGTCCAACGAATTATTTTCTACTTCAATGGAAAATCCATTGTCTTGCAGAGGAAATTCCGCTCACTCCTTCTTCCTTTTCTCTTCTGACAATGAATCAGATCTCCATTGTGTGAAAGCCTTTTTTCCATTCTCCTCGACAGTGAATTAATATCGCTTGTGGAAATTGTTATCGTTGCCCTCACAATTACTATCGCTCTTACCTTCGTTGTTGCCTTCGTTGCTACTCATTTTTGTCCCTTGCGAGAATGTCTAATTAAGATTAAACAATTCAAATTGAACACCTACTGAAGTTATTTCTATGGATATCTATAGAGTCATTATTTCTTATATATATATGTGTTTATAAGTACTTATAGAATTACCTATAGAAAGAATTTTTGTAAACATCATTTTATGTCAAATTACTTGATTTTTTAACTAGGTGACCTGATTTTTTAGTAAGGTAACCTTAGTTATTTAATCTTTTAATCAGGTAACCCAATTTTAAACTGGGTTACCTAATTTTTAGCTAGGTAACTCGTTTTTTTAGCTTAATAACTTGGTCTTTTAGGTAGTATAAAATAATGTTTATATATTAATATTATATATATATATTATATAATCAGTCTCAACGAGGGAAGAAGATTCCGGATTTCAGGTTTAACACAAGGCAAAGCAAAATTAAAAATAAAATATTAGATTTTACAGTGGTTTCCTACTTTCTTTCTTTCTAATCCGTGATATTAATATTTTAATGACAATAATTGCCGTGTCAGGCTTACTTGCAAGCCAAAACAAGCTTCCGGCCGGTTAATGATAGTAATTAGTTAGATGATTAGGACGCTAGAAATCGAAGAGATTCCAATTCAAAACTATTACGCAGATCAATTATTGGTCGGTCATTATTTAACTTTTTCCCTTTTTTTATAATTATTATATTAAAATAATTCTACTACATTAATAAAATTTTGAAAATAAGACCATAAATTTTATTGATAAATCTCTTAATTACTAAAACATCACTTTAATGATCTTATTTGAGCATTTTCAAGAAACACAAATTTTAAAAGAAAAAAAAAGAAGTAAAAAAGCCAGTTTGACGTAGAATGATATATACGTATACGACGAGCATTGGAAAATTCCATCCTAAGGTTAGGCTAGGGCCTCTAGCACAAACGAACGTACAAAATTTTCGCATCCAAATTAATTATACTTTGTGATTAATTAATCGTCACATTAGTATGGTGGTCCGTCCTTGAGCACGAGACAGCTACTTGCGTAATTAACATGGCCCCATGTTGAATAATAAATGATAAATAAGAATCCATTTTTTCAAAAATAAAAAACGATAATGATAGAAAATAATAAATTTAGAATTAACTAATATTACACAACGAAGACCACTGAAATAGCAGTAGTCCGAGTTGTAAAACTTTCTTAAGATTCTAAAGTTTCGAATTCAAATCTTTACTTTTAAATTTTTTTATTTAATTTATCATTTTAACCTATTAACACGTGTCATACGTCCTATTTTTTAAGAAGTAAGGTAACATCGGTGATGTTTATGTTTTTTCAAAAATTACATAATTTACCATATATATTTTTAGTATAGTATTTTTATATAAAATGTTGAAAATACTTGATAAATATTATTATATATAGTTAAAATATATAGCAAAAAATAAAAATATATGATAAATATAATTTAAATAAACAAGATTATAAAAAAAATTACTTTTAACATCATTATTATTGTACTAATTTTAAATTAATATATAATTTTAACTTTATTTATGTTCCAATTTTAACTCCATCTAATTTCTAAAGCTAAAAGTTTATCCCCAAATACACTCATAAATAATGGTTGTATTTGTTTAAGCATTTTTCAATGTATATTTCATTTTTATTATGCATGATAATAGTTTACAGTAATATTTACTAAATAATTTTAATATTTTATATTAAAAAATTATATCAAAATACTTAGTAATCATATAATTTCTTGAAAAAGTAAACATCACTTCACCTAATTTTATCTTTTAAAGTACTTTTTTTAAGCAGTGAAAATAAATAAAGTGAGATTTACGTTATTTTAAAAAATATACGATTTACGATATAAATATTTTGATATAATTTTTTAAAATAAAATATTTAATAAATATTATAAAAAATATCATAATATATAATAAAAAATAAAATATATAATAATTATCTCATAAATAAATTAAACTTTAAACAAACACACCGATAACAGAGGTTACAGCTGTCTTTTATTTCCTCACGAAACGGAACACACTCCCTTTACGTGGGCCCTCGTGTCCCCCACACCCGACAGCTCTTTTAAATTAAATAAAACACGGTGAACTAAAGAATAAAAATATTTATTGAAAATGTAACATACTTATACGAGGGAAATGGTAACATTAAAATCTCTAATAAATAGCACAGTCACGCTTGGATTAATAATTGACTGGGTAAGGAAAGAAGGGTTAGGTTCGGCATGGTCTTCCTATGCGCGGCGCATCATCATATGCCCGCGCCCTTACTTGTATACGTACCTTCCTGCTTGTTCCACCGCGAAGGAGCAGAGACAGAGAGGAGAGGTGACATGGAAGATACCTGCGACAAGGATCTTGTTCTGACTCTGGGCTACGCCGGCAAGTCCCCGGCGGCGGCAGGCGGGTCCTTTCAGCCATCCCTGCTGACCTTGGGCCGGCAATCTTCCTCCTCCTCTGCCCACAGCATCTTGTCGTGCCACACCAACCTCAAGAGGGAGGGGGACGATCGAGACGGCAGAGGAGGTAGCGGGAAGAAGCTCCGCCTGTCCAAGGAGCAGTCCGCTCTCCTGGAGGGCATGTTCAAGGAGCAAAGCACTCTCAATCCTGTAAGCACTCTCAATCCTTTGATTTTGTCGACTTTAATTGCTCTCTTTTGGTATATATCAAACAAAGCATCCTCCCCTAATTATCTTTCTCCCCCTGCTCCCCACCGATTGATTCTGTCGACAGAAACAAAAGGTTGCCCTAGCGAAGCAATTAAATCTCCGACCACGACAGGTGGAGGTCTGGTTCCAGAACCGGAGAGCAAGGTGCGCCCGTACATATGTACATAATCCAATCCGATCCATCGATCATCACATATATATATATTTATGTATGGATCGATGCATACATATATTTCGGTTTTAATTTTACTCCCTCGATCGATCTCCCTCCCCTTCCTGTTGCAGGACGAAACTGAAGCAGACGGAGGTCGACTGCGAGCTGCTGAGGAAGTACTGCGACATGCTCGCAGAGGAAAACAGGAGGTTGAAGGTGGAGCTCCAGGAGTTGAAGGCTCCTGCATTGATCTACGCACAACAGCTCCCGGCAGCCGCGGTCTGCGCCTCCTGCCAGAAGATCAGGGGCGACCCCAAGGCGGCAGCATCATGACATCCTCCTCAAAGCTCCGGTCGGTCATCTTCGCATGGCCGTCCGATTAAAGCTCGCGCGCGCGCCCTGCTCTTTTTCCCTGGAGCGCCATATTCGATCTTATTCACTATTATATGTTTAGTCAGATCTATAAATTAAAGAACCGCATGATTAATATAAATCAAGTATATATATATATATATATATGCAAGACTTTCATTCATTACCTCATAATTAGGATCCGATATTGGATTATTATTTAATTAGCTCCAATGTATGCTGTTCGATCATTAATAATTAGTTACCACCATTGACGCTCGTTTTTCTTTTCCATTCTTTTTTTTTTTAAAAAAAAAAGGATGGTCGAATCTGCCAGCGAACAGTACGTTAATCGCTTCACTGATCCTATGTGCTTAATTAATTTACGTACGATATATATTTGATCATCGATGAATTTTACTATTTAAATAATTAGTCGGGTGCTATTTTAAAATTACTCTATCAATTTCTTATTGTCAAATTAATTTTAAAACTCATAATTATAAAAATTTCAATATTATACTATTAATTAATTAAGAAATTAATGTAATTCACTTTCATTAAAGTACATGTAATATTGTAATTGATGTTTACGTTGTGCACCTTTAATTATTTATTTTTAAGGCTCGTGTACAATGAAAATCTGAGAAATAAAAAAAGAATTAAAAAATAGAAAAAATTAATTTAAACAAAATTTATAAATATTTTATATTTTAATATTTTTTTACAAATTCAATGATAACGGAGAAATGTTAGATAAAATATACGATATCAACCAAATTAATTTGTGATAAAAAATTTATCCATTATAAGAATTTTCTTAACTTAAAAAATAATAATAAAATTTATATTCCAGAGTGCTCTTTTTCTGCTACTAGCTAGCTAGAATACAAGCAGCACAGAGCTGTAACCGTGACCAGATGGACACATGCGTAGGCTTGCTCTCCCATGGATGATCGATCGATGAAGAAACCATCGAAGTGGGTATTGACGAAGCATGCACCCACCATTAACTCCGTGCTTTACCAGCTCTGCATGCGTACGTATTGACAGATCGATGGGTACAGTATTAGTAGTAGCAGCAGCAGCATCAGCTAGTAGTATATATATATGTATCCCAAAGGCGCGCACACCCTTGCTTGCTTTCTTCTGAAAACGTACTGGCAACCCACTAAAAGCTTTTCCGTGGCAGAAGGGGATGCTTGCTGTGAGAGCGCTTGCTGCATATGTGCAACACTGCACAACCAGGTGTGCGTAGTTATATATACATACAGACACACACATACATATTGCGGCTGTTCTAGCTATAGCTCATTGTCCCCCGCCCGGCTAGCAGGCAGCAGCTCTTTTAGACATCGATCATCTCTTGCGTTACTCCCAGCTGCAGTCCCGATATATATATATATATACGTATACATCTGATCGATAATGCCAACAATTAATTTATGGAGTATGACAACGAGATCATCTTTAATTTGATGAATGGATCATGTTTTCTTGGTGTTGTCATGTATCCACAGGTGTTGAAGGAACCCTAACCTGACAGTTCCATGCATGCATGCACGCTGCCTTCAATTAAAGGTTTAATTTGCCCCAGCGCTCCATTGCATATATGGAAACCCAACATGCATGGTACAATAATCCAACAGCTTTCTTTGGTTCATATTGCTCGCCAGTTGTATACTTGAAATCTGTATATTTGGGTTCACATATATATATATATATCTAGAGAGAGAGAGAGAGAAGGAAAAAAAAAGAAAAATCTTACGATCAACAAAATGACTGGAATTAAAATATTTATATTATATGTAAATTATTTCTTACTAATTAATTAATTTTAATAAGATAAAATTTATGTGATATTAAAATTAATTCATACACGTTATACATAATTAATGTAAATTACTGATTCACCAAAGGTAAAAATTTTAACAAACAAAGCTAACTATTGTTCTTTTACAAGTAACATCATAAATAGTGATGGACATATATGGAATATATAGTGTACCGGCCTGGTGGTGCCATGCATGCTCAATTATTTGATTATTTTAGTTTAAATTAAAATCAATTTAATTAATTAATTTGTATAATCTATTGTGTACGTACGTACTGTATTATTTACCTTTGAGATAAAAAAATTCATTTGAGTTATATTTGTTTTATAGTTTTATTTAAAAAATATTTCAAAAATCAACCAAGAAAGGTAAAATTTAAGACTTTTAATTAAGCATATGATTTTTTTAAATTAATAGAAAAAATTCATAATCATCTAATAATAAAAAATAATATGGTAACTTTCTTATTACTATGAGGTATTTATAAAGAAAAATAAAGGTGACACAAAGAATATTATCTCGTGTCACGCCATAAAAAAATGTATTTAGATAGATTATAAAATCTCAATAAATAAATCCAACAAAAACAATGTGCTGTAGAAATCGAAATTACCAAATATACCTAGGAATTCAATTTGGCGTACGTTTGGGCTTTGTTAAGTTATCCTAGAACTCGGGACGATTTGTATAAAACACTCCGATATAAAGTGCTCTGCCACCGCTGCAATTGATGGCTGAAGCCTAGCAGGAGGAGGAGAGGAAGAGAGGAAAACCTTAGGTGGCCTAGCGGACGACGGTGAGATCCGGCGCGTCCCTACTCCGAGCTGCCTCTCACCGCCAGGTAGCAACAACCGGCTCCGGCTCGTACTTCTCCTCTGGGAAGAGAAGCTTCTCATCTTCCGCCCACGACGACGCCCGTAATCATTCCTAATCCTCTCAGAATGTCACTTGTTTCGTTCTCTATTTTCCTTCGATATTTATTTCGGTTATTTTCGAGTGCTTTATTGTCCTCTCGATTTTGCTTTCGATTGGGATACGGCCGCAGGTGCCCCCAGGATCGGACCTCTGATTTTCCGGTCTTAGGATTTGGGTGAAGTTCTGTTTGCCTTTCCCGATTCAATACCTTGAATTAGAATTTGTTAAAAATAAAGTTTTTTTTTTTCGGATTGGTGTTTGATAGATGAGACCGCCAAGTGGGAGAAGATAACGTACCTGGGGATCGCCACCTGCACGCTACTGTCCTTATACAATCTCTACAAGGGTCATCCCCATCACGAAGAGCGTCCGGTAGCTAAACTTCATTTTCTGATTCTGCTTTACATTGTTATGGCTTTTTTTCTGTTCTGTGTGCTTTATTGATTCATGTTGTTTATGATTACAGGCTTACAGTTATCTGCACGTCCGTAATAAGGAGTTTCCATGGGGTATGCTTGGTTAATTTACCTATCTATTAGTATGCAACTATGCATCTTTCCATGTTGGCAATGTTTTTAATGTTTGTGGTCCTTTTAACCTCTGTTGTGTTTTCATCTTTATCAATTTTTTTTTAGAAATATCCCAATTCAAAATTCGAACTGTTGTTGGTGTGTAGCAGCATTTTATCATTTTCGCCTTTTATGAACATTTCTATGTAGTTGATGTTAGTATCAAGTGCTATCACTATACTAAAAGTTCAAATTATTAACAGTGAGAACGTAACATTTCTTTATAAGTAGTTAGAAGTACCATACAATTATTTAATTGTGATTTTGCTCACCACTTTGGGTGTTACTTAGCCTCACCTTGATCTTTCCTACTTTTGACCTCTATCATGAGTGGATGATTGCTGATTTCATAATTTGGTTCATCTTGGCCTCCAACAGAGCCAGTTCCTTGTTATAGTTGATCATGACTTGACCTATCCCAACCTCTGTCACTCAACAATTCCACCCCCTAACACATACGTGGTAAGACTTGAACTTACGATGTCTAATTCTTATACTACTACTTGTTAGGATTAGGTACTGTTATTATACTAAAAGTTTAAATTAATAGTAAGGATGTAACACTTTCTTATAAGTAGTCGGTAGTATTACATGGTTATTTGAGTGTGACTTAGTTCACTACTCTAAGTGTAACTTAACCCCACCCTAACCTTCACTACTTATAGCTTCCATCATGAATGGGTGAGTGTTAAGCTTGTAACATGGCCCATCCCACCCTCCAACATAACCACCCTTTCACTATAGTTAACCATGATTTGGCCTATTTCAACCTTTGGCATCATTAGCCCTTCACTATAGTCTTACAATAGTTGACTATATGTTATAATTAAATGGTAAAATCTATGTTGCAAACTTATAATGCAATGTTTTTAATATTTTTGAGATGTTCAGTTTAGTGAATATTTTTTATAATATAAAATAAAAAATGAAATCATTGTCATTTTAAATTAAAATTTAGAATATTTATCTATTAAAACTCTATTTAGGCATCGTTTACGAGTAGTTTTTTCTAACTCCCAAAATCACTCCTGACATAATTATTACTGTACAGATTTCAACGTATAAATTTTTATCATCTTAATTACTATGTAATTTCAACTCTGTTCATAAAATTAACTACAATTTTAGTTTTATCAAACTCCCGGAGTTAAAAAAAAGTTGTTCATGGATGATGCCTTAATTACCTCACTTGAGCTAAATATCAAGTACTTAGGTTATAAGCTTCCAATGTGCTATTCGATGAGGAGGTCATTTCATGTATTGAAACCCTTGTGGCCTTTTGTGACGTGGTTGACATAGAGACCACAAGGCTGGTTTTTCTCTTTTGAGGAGTTTCTTCCGTATAGGGGTCATTTTCCTTTATTTGTCTCTAGATTTCCTTTTTGAAACCCATTGTTCACTTTTTAGGCTTTTCATTTTCAACCCACCTACAACTTGTGTAGGTCTCTTTGTTTCTCTTGTATTCTTAAGTTTATTTTGTTTGCTACTCAAAGAAACCATCAAGTAAAAATTGATTGCATTCAAAATATGGTAACTACGTTTCCACCATATCTTTTCCAAAAAAAGGTCGTTTTTCCATGACCTTTTTACAAACACACCCAATTGTTCCCACTTTTAATTAAAATTCAGCATTTTTCAAAAAGTTAATGGCAATCAACTTATATACGAAAGCTTTGGAAACATTGTCCTGTGTTTCCAAAGCTACCTTCATGACTTTTTCATACACATCTTGAAATTCTATTTAGATTTAATTTTACAATAATTTTAACAATGATAATTTTTACAATAGTTATAGATAAGAAGGGAACTATTTTTGATCGTGCAAAGCATGTTCCCAAAATACTAGTGTTGTATTATTTTTACATTCACCTTCATAACTTTTTTTGAAGTTTCTATTATAATATATCACCGTTCCTATAAAATTTGTATCAATGAAAATATTATGCTTGATGAAATTTTGTGTATATCATTACTATTTTAGAAACTAATTTTAACATTTGAGATCATAGTAACTCGTAAGTGTAGGATATATAAGGATACCTATCAAATTTTGAAAGGTCTTTACCATGCTGTCTCGTTGCACATATTCCTTTTGTCTGCAACTAAGCCATTGCAACTCGTAAGTGTAGGATACTATCATATCACCCTCCAGAGTCCTTTAGCACCTGTAAATTATAAGAGATTAGGACGAAGGTTGAAATAAACAACGTGGATGTGGGAGAAAGTTTTCTTTGGTGAATGCCATGCAAGAAAGGCCACTTGGAGCCTGATTTGATTAAGTACAACTTGAGGACCTGAAAGTAGCAATTGTGAAAGTTAATTGTTGAAAATTCTACTTATCGTCCTATAAAAACAATGCTTAATTTTATGCATCTGTTCTTGTGAACTAAAGCCACACTTTTCCCTTTTCAATGACACATAACAATATTTTTTAAAAGGTAAATGAACCTGTGAGAAGCATAAAGAGCAATAGAAAAGTTTGATATCCTATTACTCTCTGATAGCGCCCCCATTCAATCCAATGGTTACATTATTATAAATTTTCCTCCTCACAAGCACTAATGAGCGGAAATTACTTTATTCCACGGCATGCTCTTTGTGATCTTTTGTCTACTAGTATTTGGGTCTGCCTTTCTTAAATGTTTATGTTGCCAATTGCTATCAGGTCCAGATGGCCTTTCCGAGAATAAACGCTCAGAATTTTGAATCCTTGTTCCAAGCATTAGTTGACGGATTGGGGCGTCTCCGGAAATCTACCTGTGAGAAGCAAATACTGTTTCTTCGTTTATTCTTATTTTGTCCGAGGTTCAATAATGGTTGTAAACCTGTTGATGCCAAATGAATGGTTTTTTTGGATATTAGTTATGTTTCACTTAGATTTAAATTCAAGATTTTGGTATGATAAGGTGAAAAACGATCAATTGTGTTGTCCACGTATGTTCTATATATTTTATTTTTTGAGGTTTTTTCTTTCTTGAATATCCTCAATTACTATGTTGCATTTTACTAAATGTCCTCATTGTTTTGAAATTACTTTTATATCCTTATCTATAGTATTGTATAAAAATTGTAATTCTGCCTTTTTCACTTTTCTAAATTGCCCATTACTATATATTATATTACATTACATTACATTAGCCTTAAAATTCTTTTCGTCTTTCACTTTTGCCCATATTAATTTAACAATATCACCATGTGATCTTTAGGAATTATTACTACAAATACCTATGTTATTTTCTCAACCTAATTCTATCATTTCTGTACAAGACTTTCTCCTACCTATTTTTATAATTTCTTACGTTATTTTTGCATTTTGTAATTATCGATTTACCATATCATTTTCATTAAATCATGCACATTAATTATTTATATATATATATACGTATCACCCGTGCTTAGCACAGCCAGTTCTATATAAATGTATAATATGTTCTTATAAACTCTTATTTCCGAGTGCAGTTATCTTCTATCACACTGTCAACCACAAAACGTAATCCTGAAATTGCGGGGAAAAAAACCTGAATTGAACCAACCACAATTATTATCGTATCCAATAAAAGAATCCTCAGATTAAGAAAGTGAAAGTGTGGGAGACAAAAGATACAGAAATTTCATAGATGTCTGTCTTTATATATAAAAATATAAAATCTGCAAATGCAAATAATTTCACTTGCACTTGTATCCAAGCAGGCATATCTATATATATATATATATATATATATATATATATATATAGAGAGAGAGAGAGAGAGAGAGAGAGAGAGAGTGAGATCCCTAGCTTGCTCTCATGGATTAATTAATTGTTATGAGATTCTTTACCTGATAATGGGAAAACATTGGTTGGTTCTCTACCAATGTAGCATAATTAATTAATCTACGAACAAACATAAGATGGATGGATTGTAGGATTGATATCTGCTACTTATGCCAAAATTATGTTGGAAAAAGGCCTCGACTCCAAGCATATGATCGATGGCCGTGTTTCAGTTGGAAGTTTAGAAGGGTCTGTAGGTGCCGACGTCTTGAACTAGACCTTGGATGGAGCCAGCAGCAGCGATGATAGACACGATGAGGCAGCCAAAGCTCAGGATCTTGAGCCACAACCATCGAAAGGAGAACTTGGGGATCTTGGCTTGCGCAATGTGCATTTCGATGGGGAAGTAGACAGTGAGAGGCCAGAAGGCGAATGCCCCTAGCAAGCCCAAGATGTCATTGAAGAAGGGGAGGAGCATGGCCACCACGGTAGTGGTGACGACGTACGCTGATCGCCACACGAGGCGAAAGAGGTTGAAGTTGCATGTGCCCATGGAGGGGATGCCCACCGTGTACTCCTTGGACAGGAACGCCTTCTCAGGCCATCGTTGGCTGCATCGCTTCTCCACGAACTGGTATATAGGTTGGCAGAAGACCTGGGTCATCGTGGCACCAACACAAGAAATGGCTGGTTAACAGTCAGTGCAGGGAAGAACTCAATTAATTATTCACTACTTGGAAAAAACTTACCTGATATGCACCAATGAGGTGGATGGCGATGCAGATGTTGCCGATGTCGATGAGCCAGAAGGGGTTGTAGAAGCCAAAGCCGGTGAGGAAGTTGCCAGGGGCTTTACTGCCGAAGGCAGCGTAACCCAGGCAACCGCAAAGCATGTAGAAGAGAGTGGTGGTGGACACTCCCACTAGCGATGCCTTCTTCATCGCTTTGTTCTCCGGTGCCCCAGATCTCAACGTGTCCTGCAGTTTTTTTGCAAACGGTTAAAAAACTCAACTCAGCCATAATAATGTAAAAATAGTTTTTTTTTTTAAAAAAAAAATAAAATAAATTAATCACGTTTTTTTGGAGAAAAACAACTAATAAGTTTACAAGACTTTGGATTTACGCAAGACGAAAGCCAATCATCAAGGCAGATGTGTGAAACGATGGTGGTTGATTAAAAGATTGTGGATAATTATCAATCGGAAACCGTGGTAGCCCACACGCCGGTGGATCGACGAGGAAAACGACGAGACATGAATGTTATAAAGGATCTTCGCAAAATACGAGAAATAATAAATTAATTTTTTATTTTTAAAAAATATAAGTAATTTGTATCATCGAAAAGTATAAAAATAATAAAAAATCATTTTTTACTATTATTTTATAAGTAATTTAATTTTTTTACACAAATCTTTATAAATTTTCTGAAAAAATTAGAAGATAAAATTATGTAAAGTAAGGTATAAGTTATTTAAAAAATTACATGATATAAATATTTTTATATATTTTTTAATTTAAAATATTAAAATTATTTAATAAATATTATTATAGACTTTCACGAATAATAATAATAATAAGGGTTAAAAGGTGTGTTGTGGAAAAGGTCAAGACAAACGTCAAAAACCAGTGCGTCCGCAGGTCATATAATCCACACCCATGAAATGACTACTGTCTTCACGTGCCCTGAGCACTTCACGTGCCCTGAGCACTTCACGTGCCCTGGAACGGTGACAACTTCTTGCTTTACGATCATAGTTACGATCATTTCGTGATGATGATGATGATGATGATACCATCCGATGCACAATCACAAGGAGTGTGGTCTTGAATCAATCAAGAGCATCGGTACATGTGTATGATTATCGCACGGCAAGGTGAATAACAAGAAATTGCCTGCAATTTGAATTTTAACAGAGGAGAATCGAAGCAGAGACAAGGATCAAGCAGTGCAGATCAGGGGAGGAAGAAGGTTGAAGGAACCTGAATCTCGATGAGGACTGTGGAATAGGCGTATGCAAAGGCGATGTCACCAAGAGACTCGAACGTCCGCCACACCTTCTCCGAGCCGGAGACGTCGACGCCGACGGCCACCCCCGTGAGGGACGTCGTCACGTCACCCCCCTCTGCAAGCAACGAGGGCGACTCACGTCAGCGACAAGTTAACGGGAGAAGATCGAGGATTAAGAAGCAACGGACCTGCGACTTTGGCTATGGAGAGGCCGAGGCCGATGGAGGAGTAGGCGAAGGACATGACGGCGGCGACTAGGGACAGCCACCACAGCTTGTGGAAGTTGGAGATCTGCGACAGGAGAAGCTGGAAGCCAGCGAATATGATTATGAAGCTGTTGTTGTTGGCGTGGCAGCCGGCGTCGTGCCCTTTCTTGTGGAAGCAGTTCGACCTCTGTACCGCACTGGTGATATCCTCCGGCGAACACACAAGACCGACCACAACATCAGCATACATACATGATATATATATATATATACGTGTATCAATACCAACAGCAACAGCATCATGAGAAGAGCCATACGCCATGCTGATGGATCCGGTGATGGTATAGCCGACGGTGATACCGACGAGATTGCAGTACTGGGCAAGGCCGCAGAGCTGGACCTTCACGCCTCCTGGGGTCGACGAGTTTCGAACCAGAACACAGACGGATCGACGATGATTGTGAGGAATCAAACAATACATACCAAATATTGAAATCGGGGTCGATCTGTTCTTTCCACTTACCCAAATGGGATCTGACGACATCCATGTAGGTGTAGTTGCGCTTGCCGGTGACCGGATCGGGTGACCTGTAGCAGTCCGCGAGCAGCGTGGATGTGAAGTAGGTGATGAAAGAAAAGAGCATGAGCACCACCGGCCCGGCCACCCACCCTAGCTGAGCAATGGCCCATGCCAGCGAAAGAACGCCGGAGCCGATCACGGCAGTGATGATATGAGCGCTGGCCGTCACAATTGTTCCTGACACAACACCACACACGCACGCCTTCATTTTTCTTTCCTTCCGAAAACCGAAACAGCGAACAAACATGAACGAGTACCGCTTCTCTTTTCACGCCCGTCGTCGTCGAAATTGATGCTCTGGTTTCCAAACTCTGCCGCCTCCAACGTCCCTCCCGCGAGCGCCGCCTTGTTCTGCAACTCCACCGCCATCTCTCTCTCTCTCGAAGCTGAAGAGCTGTAGCGCGCTCGGACACCGCAAATGGCTGGTGGAACAAGAAGAGAGGAGGGTGGGATTTATAGGCGGGGAAGAGGGACCGACGCCAAGCGATTAAGCGTGGGAGACAGAGTGATAATTACGGATTAGTAAAAAAAAGAAAGGTGATAACTGATAATGATATACGGATACCATAAATAATTCGGAAACTTTTTCTTTTTTAGATTCGATATACAAACATGTTTCGAAAAAATAAAAATAAAATTTTTTTCGGTTGGGTTAAATTAAGGGAAATTTATTAAACATTTTTAAAAGTTTAAAAAATTAAAATCACCGGGAATGTGAAAAATGGGGCGCGTGATTGGCGACGGGATCGCTCGCCTCGGCTTCGCAGGTGTCGCCTGCGAGTTCGCCGTCCGATGAGACGAGATAGCATGACGGCGGCGGTTGCTGCCCCTCACTCCCGGTGCAGGCTCCTTTCTCCTCTCATGGAGGAGCTCTCAGCTCTCCTTCGATCGGTCGACGGAGGAGACCGTGCTGCGAACGAACGTTCTGCTGCAATGCTGTCTTCGTCGAAAAAGAGGTGATTATATATATTATGTTTAAATGTCTCATAAATTACTGAAAATGTTTTTTTTTACCATTCTCATATATATTAATTTTTTAAACTTTATAATCCAAGGTTTTTTTTAAAAAGCCCATACTCCATAGATTCGAACCTAAATTATCATGCACATTAAAAAATTAAGTCAAAAATTTCAACTTTGTAATGATAAGTTGACATAATGTACGTTGAGTAATATTTTTTTAACTTTAAAAGTTGAAAAAAGTTTAAATAGATGATTAAAATTTATATTATAATAATAATGTTAAAAATAATTTTATAAATTGAAAAGTACTCTTCCTCCCAAAAGTTGCAATCCTTCAAATATTAATTAATTAATTTCCTCTTCGGTCTTCATTCCAGGTTTTGAATTATCTGCAAAAACATATTCGTTATTGTCAGGTATTTTTTATAATATTAATATTTCTTTAATCCTTCCCGTTCGTAAATAAATGCATCACAGAAATCTGCAAAAGTTTTACATTCTCGAAGTATAAATAATGTCCTTGTTTTTTACGCAACTGGTGTGAAATTTTTTTCACCAAAATTAAAGTTTGAATTTTCAATGAATGCAAAAACTACATTTACAAAAATACATAAATAAATAAATGCAGGACCGATTCAAAGTCACGGTCTTCGATAATACATGGGTGGCTGGAGAATATTGGTCGGCCAGATGTGCGGTGTCACATTTAATGAGCGAGCATAGCATATTTCAACTATATTTACTGT
>JAMKPZ010003696.1:0-16010 GCA_024699675.1 Amphibolis antarctica | reverse complement strand
TCACTATTAATTAAAAAAATTTAAATTAATATATTAGAATCATAAGATAAATACCAACAATATTTTTAACAATAACCATTTATATTTTTAATAATAACGTTAAAAAAATGCCCATATTAATAATTAGAGTTCATTTTTCCTACAAATAGCATACAATATTTTTGTTACAGGTGTGCGTTTTTTTCAATTTTAAAGTATAAGTTTCATCTTCTAAGGTATTACTGAGTAATATTCTGAAAGAACTGTAGTTCTGGAGTTGGAGCAGTAATTTTTATATGGTACGTTTATTTGTTAAAATAATAATTTTTATTAAATTATCATTTTTTAAATTCCAATTTTATTCTTGCAGGTCGATATGATTTCTGAAACGATAAAATTTCTTTTTATTTTCCTATATGATAGATATAGTAAAATTTTCTATTTTCATTGTGTCGTTGGTTAAAATATATACTTTACGTAATACAAATCTTTGTAAACTCTATTTTAAAACAAAATTTGAGATCTGTGTAAACTTTATTTTCCAACGAAACTTTAAAGTTAGAAATTACCATAAAAATAAATTTTATTATATTTATTTATTTATTTTTCAAATTAAAGTTACTTCCAACACTACCAGAAAATAAGAACTCTGGTAAACATATAAGTACCACAGAATAATGTACTAAATTTTTTCGATAAATCATGTTTTTTTTGCAAGTTCGATAAATCATATTTGGAAAAGGAAGAAATAATTTTTTTTAACTTTGAGAGTCAGATAAAATTAAAGTTAAGTTAGTTTCAGTTAAAATTATATAATAATTTAGATAATAAAATTTTATATATTAAAATTTATACATAATAATGATATTAAGCGGTCGTTCACCAACTCTATTTTGGAAGTGAAAAAAAAAAATTTTAGGTAAATAATTTTAAAATAAGAAGAAAGAAAAGAATAATTTTGATAAGATAAGAAGTAAATTTAAAAATATGAATGTTATTATAAAAATAGAATTTTTTGAAAAGTTAAAAATAAAAAAAGTAAACGATATTTACGAATGAATTTAAAAATAGAAAGAAGTTAGAAAACAACGGAGCAAAAATTTAACATAAGAATCACGAAAGAAACAGTAACGTGATGTGATTACACAATTTACAAGAGATAAAATAATATATAAAAAATAAATTTAATGTATCATTTTATATACAATTACAGTATAAAAAAACGGCGAAAGTGGACTTTTCCTCGTTAATAATTACGAAAACGGTTTGCTGTCGAGTAAAGACGGAGGATGGCGGTGGGCGCTGTTCGCGTAGGCCCACGGCCCATGGGCCCCACATTACAGCTGTTTTTTCCATAAAAATGAGGACAATTAATCGCCTCGTTTATTTAACTTTAATTTTATCTAAATTTACATATATTATTATTATCATATATATTCTTTTACTATATAACACTAACATTTGTAAAGTTATTTTTAATTTTAATTTTTTACGATTGTTAAAATTAAAGTTAAGTAAATAAATTAAATTTTAATTTAACTTTTAAAATTACTTTTAATAATAATATTTACTTATTTTTAATTAATTTTAAAATAAAATTTTAACAAATTTAAGATTTAATGTTTAAAGTTTAAATAGATAACTACAGTAAAAAAATGTTACAAGTACCAACAACAACATTTCCCTCTTTTTTTGATAAAAATAAAATTTAAAAATATTAATAATTAAAGATTAGTGAACATTTTTTTCTTTATTTTCAACAAAAAAAAGATACGTAAGAAAATAATTTTTAAGAAGAGAAAAAGTAATTTTAATAATAGAAGAAGTAAATTAAGAAATATATGTATTATCGTGAAGTTGAAAGCACTTCTAAAAATTAAAAGTAAAAAAAAAAGGAAGAAGTCATATATTAAAATAAATTTTTACAAAGAAAAAACATCATAATTAATAAAGTTTAACCTCAACTTATGAAGCATTATTTTTAACCGAAGAAAGAATCATTCACGGATGTTATTTATTTATTTATATTGAAGTGACATTCAAGTGATGTGAAAGTTTTTTTGGACTTGTAGTTTCATATTCGAATTTTCACACGTCTCTTGTAAGTTTGTAATTGTTTCCCGACATTATCCGCGTAAAAGAAATTTTGTTTTTCTGAAATGGGTAAAAAGTAATTTTATTTAAATAAAGATATTTTTACTTTCAGAATAAATTTACAGGATGTTTGTGTTTTATGAAAATCAATGAAAAGAAAAATTTTAAATTTTTTTATTGTTAAAATGTTAAAAATTTGAAAATAAAATTTTTTATAAAATAATTTGTGTATGTTATGAAAATTTATATTTAATTTTTAAAAAATTAAAAATATTTTAAAAATAAAAAATTTTAATTTTAATTTAATTTTTAAAAAATTAAAAATATTTATAAAAAATTTTATTATTAATTTTCAAAGGATACAAATGCCTTTTTAAGGTTAAAACCGTTTTTCGGAAAATAATCACTTATCTGTAAACGATGGAAAATAACTGTCAGAATTTGAATTGAAATCTCAGATCTACCCTTCGGTTCTAAACCTCGGATTTCGTACTCGTATTTTTAAAAGTACAACATCCATTTCATATATATATATATATATTTATTAAAATTTACGATACAAACTACGTTTGAAACAAATGTATTTTACAAAGAGAAGACGTCTGCTTGTTTTGTACGTCTTTCTATTCTTTTTAATAGTAAAAGTACTAATAAATCTTATTCTCAAGTGAAATATATACTTTTGATATTGTAAAGTCATGGATATGTTTAGTAACGAGATATTTTAATTTTAATAATAAAAAATAAAAATAATTTTATAAATAATGTTAAAATTATATAATAAATTATAAAGTAAAAATTTATGAAATAATGACAACGCATTTGCAAAGTTCACCCTATATGTTGTCAATTTTAACTTTTTAAGTTGATGTATGACTTTTAAGTTAAGAGTGTTTTAGGATTGTATTTGAAACAAATATTTATAAAAAAAGACACATGTATATATATATATATATATATATATATATATATGGGGTTAATATATTTAAAATATAAATAATTGTTTTTAAATATTTTTAACTGTTAATTTTTTAATATTTTTTGTAATTTCCTTTTCAACTTACTGTTTGTGTGTAAAATTGTTTATAATTATTTCTCTGCCAGCAATGGCACTTGGGTCCTTCTCTTCTCTTCTATTCTCTTCTCTTCATCTGGGCCTTCCTTCACCTTCTCTTCTCTTCTCTTCTCCAGCAGTTGCAGGATCTTTTGCTTTTTCACCACCTTCATCTTCATCGATCCTTCAACTCATCTGCACTTCCACCTGCCCGCCGAAGCAGCTCCTTCCCTTTCTTTCTCAATCTCCCACTGCACCAGAGGAGTTTGTGAGGAGGAGGAGGAGGAGGAGGAAGAAGAAGAAGAAGAAGAAGAAGAGAAGGTGTTCTGTGTTCATCATCCTTGGATTTGGAAGTGGTAGTGAAGAAGCAGTGATGCAGCAAGGAGGATCGCACCAGTATGGAGGTTCCCAGGTGGGTGAAGGGGTACCACCGAACTCCAACCATTTGCCAACCACGCAGCCGACGGCCGAGGCGGTGCCTCCCATCAACAGCCGACCGCCGGACGCCGCCGCCAATTTGGAGGAATTGGCGAAATTCCAGGACGACGAGGGCGGCGGAGAGGAGGCGGAGAGGAGTAGCGGACCTCCGGGCAACCGGTGGCCGAGGGAGGAGACCTTGGCGCTCATCAAGATCAGGACGGACATGGACGCCACCTTCCGTGACGCCACCCTCAAGGGCCCTCTCTGGGATGAGGTCTCCAGGTACTGTGAAGAACAATTCCACTTCCATCACCGCCCACCGCCGCCACCACCACCACTGTTCCCCAATTGGATATGCAAAATGTGCAATTCCGATTCCTTTTGGGTCTTGTTCCGATCCATCTTCTCTTCTCTTCTCTTCTCTTCTGTGTTCGATCTTGTAGTTCCTGTGCCATTAATCCAACCACATGTCCCGAGCTGTGCTTGAGCTGTCGCTGATCACTGATCAGACAGAGACAGAGACACAGAGAGCGAGTGCAAACAGAAGACAACGGCTTCTAGGGTTCGAAAAGGCCGGGCGTGGAAGAGCGCGCAGGAGAATGAGCAGAGCTGCAGAAAGAAAGAAAAAAAAAGAGGGCTTTGATAGGAAGGTGTGGTGTTGGAAGCAGCAACAGCATCAGCATCGGCGGCTGCAGCAGCAGTAGCAGCAGTGGTCGATCTTCGTGCAAACGCATCCGTACCACGGATCCTCAGAGCGCTCCTGTTCTATTCTTCTTCTTCTTTTGTTGTTGTTCCGATCATCGAGATCTTGGGTTGTTGTTCCTGCCGGCGCTCCTCAAATCTGCAAAATTTTCACCTCCACCTCCGAACCCAGATCTCATCTGCGCTGGATCTGAACAGAATGCTGAAAAAGAAGAAGCTTTTTTTATCATTTCTCCGTCACGGTCCCCTCTCTCTTTCTCTCTCAGTACCACCGTCACAGTCACGAGATCAGCATCTTTGCTCCCTCTTTCTCTCTCTCTCTTCTCCTTTTTGCTGTATCCCATGAAGGGTCCTTGCAAGCTTCAGAGCTTCGCCCACCTCTCTCTGAGCTTCCTCTACCACCGCCGATCCCAACCCAACTAGGCTTTTCCAGAGATCTGCAGTACCCTTGCTTCGTTCGTCTTCTCATGATGATGGTGAATTGGCCGTGTCGATCTTAAATTCCCCTCGTTTCTGCTAAAAAAAAAATCAGATTTTTATGCTGATCTGCGCATGCATGCTGTGTTTTGCAATGTGGTCACCGTTTCTGTCGATTGTTTGATCGTCCGTCCTTGATCGCTTATTTTCTCGCTCTAGGACCACCATCTGTTGTGTGTTTCTTGATAATAATCGCAACTTGTAATGATAATATATGTTCCTGAACATGGCTAGCACGTGCTAGGTGACTCCGCTGGCGTCATCGTCGACGACGGCCACCGTGGCGGCGGCGACGGCGACGGTGGTGGTGGGCCAATTATAGTTTCTAACGTGGGATTCTGATGACAGGAAGCTGGCGGAGCAAGGCTACGCTCGCAGCGCCAAGAAGTGCAAGGAGAAGTTCGAGAACGTGCACAAGTACTACAAGAGAACCAAAGAAGGCCGGGCTGGCCGGCAGGACGGCAAGTGCTACCGCTTCTTCGCCCAGCTCGAAGCACTCCATAACATCGGCTCCGGCGACGGTGGCGGTGGCGGGGCTAATCATCGTCAGCCATCCTTGGCGCCGCCGTATGGAATCTCCGGGTCCGGGACGCAGCCTGTTCCATTGACGTCGGTGGCACCTTTGAATGTCAGGCCGCAGCCGACCCCCCCGGCGTTCGGGGGCGGTGCGGTGCCGACCTCGGTAGTAGCAGGAGCTGGAGCTGGGTTGAGCTTCTCGTTGGATTCGTCGTCGTCGTCGTGGGACACGTCAGAGACAGACGGAGAGAACAAGGAAGCCGGAGAACAAGGTGGTCGGAAGAGAAAGAGACGGAGCTGCCGAGGTGGGAAGAGGAAGACGATGGCGTTCTTCAACGAGCTGATGAAGCAGCTCATGGACCAGCAGGAGGTGATGCAGCAGAGGTTCTTGGAGACGATAGACAAGAGAGAGCAGGACAGGATGGTGCGGGAGGAGGCGTGGCGCCGGCAGGAGATGACGAGGCTGGCGCGCGAGCAGGAGACGGTGGCGCAGGAGCGGGCCATGTCGGCGACCAGAGACACGTCCATCATCACCTTGCTTCAGAAGATCACCGGCCAGACAATTCATCTACCGCAGCAAAAGCAACAACAGCAGCGCCAGCGGCAAAATGCAGACACCTCCCCGCCTCGACCGGCCGCGTCCGAGACGGCTGCAATGTACGACCGTCCGCCGGAGGTGGGGGGTGCTGGAGCCGGCGCCGGCGCCGACCCTGCGTCCTCCAGGTGGCCCAAAAACGAAGTGCACGCCTTGATCCAGATCAGAAGCGGGAAGGAGTCGAGGTACCAGGAGGTCGGTCCCAAGGGCCAGCTGTGGGAGGAGATCTCGTCGGAGATGAAGCAGATGGGCTACCGCCGGAGCTCCAAGAGGTGCAAGGAGAAGTGGGAGAACATCAACAAGTACTACAAGAAGACGAAGGACAGCAACAAGAAGCGGCCCGACGACGCCAAGACCTGCCCTTACTTCCACCAGCTGGAAGCTCTCTACCGGCGAAAGTCACTAGCCGGAGCGCCGCCGCCACCAAACAACCAGAGCTCCCAGCTCCAGGAGGACGTCCTCCCCCTCTCCACCCTCCCCCCACCACCGCCCAATGACCCTCCCGCCGACGACGAAAGGAACGGCAATGGTAGCGCCGCCAACAACAACAACAACAACGGCGGCGGCGGTGGGACCACCACCGACGCCCAGACCAGCAACGGCGACATACCCACCGCCATCTTCGAGGAACAAAGTGCAGGCGCCGCGGCGGCGAGAAAGGTATGTAAACCATGTGGTTATGTCGATCTACTTCAATTTCCGGCCCGGCCGGAAGGATCGATCGATTCATGGTTGGTTATGTATGCATATTGAAGCCGGACGACATGGTGAAGGAGCTGATGGCGGCCGGAGTCGACGACTACGACAAGGACAGCGGCAACATGGACGGCGCCGAGGATGACGAAGACGAGGACGAGGAGGAGCAGAAGGTGGCCTACAAAATCGAGTTCCAGAGGCCGAACGTCGGCGGCGGCGCCTCCAACGGTGGCGGGTCTCAGTCCTCCGTCGCCGGCCGTGTGCCGTCCTCCGCTACCGCAGGCTCCCCGTCCTACATGGCCATTGTCCAGTAACCTTCCATTATCACTCCTCCTTCCCTTCTCTCTCTCTCTCTCTCTACGCTCGGCGGCGAGGTCTGAAACAACCGGAACCCGTCGCCGGCTCCACGGGTCGCCGCTCGCCGCCGCACCTCCCACCCAACACACCTCTGCTCCGTCACGTCCGCCGCCTTCCACTCCCCGTTTCAATCAATTTGTTGGTGAATAAATCTCCGTCAACCGGTGGCCGGCGGCGTCCCCGGGAACCGGCCGGGGTCGGGAAAAAGCCCGCCGCCGGCCCTCTGTTGGTTGCATATTTCTCTCTCTTCTTTCTCTCTGTCTTCTTTCTCTCTCTCGTCTTTCTCTCTCGTCTTTCTCTCTCTTCTTTCTCTCTCGTCTTTCTCTCTCTCTTCTTTCTCTCTCGTCTTTCTCTCTCGTCTTTCTCTCTCGTCTTTCTCTCTCGTCTTTCTCTCTCTTATTTCTCTCTCTTCTTTCTCTCTCTTATTTCTCTCTCTTATTTCTCTCTCTTCTTTCTCTCTCTTATTTCTCTCTCTTCTTTCTCTCTCTTCGTTCTCTCTCTCGTCTTTCTCTCTCTCGTCTTTCTCTCTCTCGTCTTTCTCTCTCTACTCGTGCATGTCAACTGTAAAAATCCACGTTCTCTTACCATCACAGTCATGGCAAAGAGGATTGATCATAATTGAAGAGGCAAGAAAAAAAAATAAAATTCCAAAATAAATTATTATCTGATCTATTATTTACAGTAAATTTGGTACCATTTGTTTTAAATTTTGGTTGTTTTGTAGGTTTTAATTTGTGTGTTGTCCGAATAATAATAATTTATTTTTTCTAATTTTTGTCTCACAATTTCATATTTGTTTCTTTGTTCATACCCCCCCCCACATACTCTCTCTCTAGTGGTCTCTCTCTTATATTATATAAAAAATGACCTATAGTAATGGTTAAAACTGTCACTACAGGTTCACTATATCTTAGACACATCTGTATATGTTTGTATCTTTGATTGAATCATATATAAGTTCTATTTAGATGAGATTTAGGTCATGTTTATTCACGAGAATGTGTTGTTTTCACTCTATTATAAATAGTCACGGTAGTTTTGACTTGAAGGTATTAGACAACACAAATAATATATATTAGAAAAAGTAGAGCACGCTCTTGTGAGGAGTAACGTCCTCTTCAAGTTGCTTTGAAAGGTCTTCTTCAGTGTATGTATAGTGTACGCTCTTTTGCCAATTCATTGCATCTCGTGTACGTCATGTTCGCATTTGCTATAAGAAGTTGCATGCTTCCGTTGAGCTTGTGTGAAACGAGTTTAGCGTGGAATTTACGAGAATTGAATTAAAATAAATTTAATTTTCATAAATCACTTATTTATACTAATAGAATTGAATTGAATTCATTTTCATTTACTGTTCAGTTTAGAATAGAAATGAAATTCAGACTTATGAGGTATGAAATCGTTCGAAATTTAGTCAATTTGAATTTCCTCGTTTGCTTACGTCCAATTACTTGAAACATATCTACAATGAATTCATTTCTACTTAATTCAATTTTGTTCAAGAAATGAATCCTCATTAATTTATTTTTGACTAATTCCACATGCATAAACGCGATACACCCTAGTTGTGAATGAAAGTCACCTTGTGATTCCAAATTGAGGAGAGGTCATGGTCTTAGATTTGACTCTTATTAATGACACCAAGAATGACCTACAATGACGTGTTGAATAGATCTTGATGATAAGATTTTTGAGTAGGTTTAATTGTTTAGAAAAATTTAAAAATATTAGGATAAAATCTAATGATCATCAATTTAGTAGTTCATCTTTACATGCAAGATGGATCTTGCTCAATTAATTCATATGCATGAGGATATGGAATATTAATCATGTGATTATCAATGAAGGGATGAAAATTGTGAGAAGAAATGAATATCCATGGGAGGATGAAAGTTTTTCTTTTTTAATATAACAAGTTATAGCTCAATGATTGCAAAGTAGTCGCACAACATGGAAGACTTAAGTTGGATCCTAAGATGGAAGATCTTCCTTCCCTCGCGAGTGGGGAGAGTGGAGAGTCGAATACACAATAGAAGGATTTGAGGTTTAATTACCCCCTAATCACTTGGAATGAGTGAGCATTAATGGTGCTCGTGACGATGAAAGTTATGCTTGATCCTAAATGATGACAATATCTAAGGAGGTGTTTGTGTTCAAAGAATTGGGTAGAATTGAATTGGGTGGAATTCAATTCTACTCAATTTTTGTGTTTGTGCATTTTTAAAGATCAGGAATTGAATTCTTGATTTGAAATCATGTAAATATGAGATTGAGAATTCATTTCTCAACGCCCCTCTTGGAATTCATTTCTCTTTTCTCCTACTCCCATTCCTCTATGTGACCCACCCTTTCCCTTCTGAAACAGCATGACGCAGCTGCCCTTCCTCTGTTGTCATTATTCAACTTCTTCGTCTCTCTTTGTCCTTCCTCTGCATAATGCAACTGCTACAAGTGGAAGGCTCGACATAGCAGCCACCATTGTCTAGCCGTGTGAGGGTCCATTGTTGTCGTCTATTCTCTCTTTGTCGTCTCCTCTTCCCATTTGTTTCTCTACATGAGGTGTTTCCCTTCTTTACTCGACGACTGATGTATTTTTCCTTTGAATGCATTTTTGTATTAGAAATGTGAAATAATAGGATTATATGATTGTTATTATTCTGTACTTCAATTTTTATGTACTTATTATATTTCTAATATTGCATTATGTACTTAACTTTATTAATATGGTATTTATGTTACTCATTTGATGATTGAACACAGAAATTATATATTTTTATCTTTTATGAAAAGTATATAATGGTAAACAAAGAGTTAAATAAAAAATAAAATAAAAAATATTTAACATTTTTAAAATTTAATTTTCTTTAATTCTTACTATGCACAAACACCTATTTTTTCAATTCTCATCAATTCTCTCATATGCACAAACATTTTAGTAATGAATTCATTTTTGACCAATTTAATTCCAATCAAGAAATGAATTCTCATCAATTTAAGTCTATCTAATTCATTCCACACAAACACCCCCTATAAATGTCCAATAGTGAAAGTGATGAATAAGGGTAGGAAGGTGGTGGGGTTTAGAGTTTAAAGTCTAAAGTTTAGGAAAAGAAGAGGGGAGAGATGCAATAATTTGGTAATGTCCTAGATCTTTAACTTTATTAGATCTATATTTTTAAAAGATTTGAAAGAGACACCCATAAAATGAGTGATCAAGAAGGGAGGCAAAGGGCTTTGGTATTAAAGTACCTTTACCAAACACCCATCATGTTTTTATGGGGGGGATCGATGAAGGGGTTTAATTTATGGATCAAGACTAGTATGAAGCTAAAATCATTCAATGTCTTTTACAATTTGAATGAACCCTTTAGTGTCGGCCTAAGTAGGCAAAATTTAGCTATGAACATTTTGTGAATTTTATCTCATTAAAATTAATTAACTAATGAGAAAGAACTCACAAGTGACATAAGAATTTTAATTTCACCCATTGTTTTTGATGTGAGATTATTTTTCCAATACACTCTCATACTTGTAAGCCCTTCATTAAAGTACTTTATATAACGTCTTACATATAGCATACATGAACTAACTTTGATATTATGTAAATTTTATCTCATTAAAACTAATTGGCTAATGAGAAAGAACTCAAAGGGATTTCACTTTCACTTATCATTTTTAATGTGAGACTATTTTTCCTAACACCTCCATGAAGGCCTACTCCCTTGTCATTCAATGGAAGTAGACAAATACTCATGAAAGCCCTTCTATTGCATAGACTATAGTTGGAGTGAACATACCAAGGAAAAGATGATCTCTTTTGCATAAACTATAGTTGGAGTGAACATACCAAGGAAAAGTGTTATTGGTCTTGAGAGTAGAAAATCATTGACTATTGTGGAAAATTAAAAACAATGTGATGTTGGTTGATGATTTGTAAAGGCAAGATAATGGAACATGACTATTGGTACTAGTGAAATGGTTTGGAATTCTTATTTACTTCATGATCTTCATGTGAAAAATTGTTGAATATCATAGAAAATTAAAAACAATGTGATCAATGTTTGGTTGTTTACTTCATTTGTAGAGGGAAAAAAACAAAAACATAACTGTTAGTACTAATGAAATGGTTTGAAGTTCTTATTTACTTCATGATCTTCTTGTGGAGATAAGAAAACACAACATTGCATTGTCACAATCAAGCCACTATTCAGATAGCCACCAATCCAATGCTTCATGAGAAAATGAAACACAAAGACATGGGTTGCCATTACATCAAATAGTAGATATGAAAATAACTCACCATGACAACATGAATTTCTTCTTTTAAACAAGTGGCTAACATTTTTATCAAAGCTAGGGGTGTGGAAATTCTCAACCACAACCTAACATGTTGACTCATTATTATATACATGGGCTAGGGTCAAGGGTGATTAAACATGTTTATGTTGTGAATGAGTGGAATTATTAATTCATCCCATTTAATTAATAAATAAGCTAAGTCTCATAAGGTAAACTCATTTATAACCCACCAACCTCCTAACTTTTTTGTTTTGAATATTAACTGTGGACATGTATTTGAATGTTTGATTACTTGAGAATCATAATTTTCTCAAGACTTGCTTGAATAATTTGAATTTCATGTAAATTCTAATATACATTTTTTAAATTTTTTTAAGCAACTTGATATAGGTAAAATAGTAAGGGCTGACCTATTTATAACTGATTAAACATGTTAAATGGGTTGGTTTATTAGTTAAACATGTCACGTGTAGGCTTGAATTGAATTGAATTGAATTTAACTAAATTAATTGGGTTGTAATCTTGCTAATTAAAACCAAACTTAATATATTAGCTAGCTAGGTTTGTCATCTCCAACATAACTTTGTGGTAAATGTTAAAGCATTGTATTGACAAGTTAGATCCTCCTTAAGTTGTTGCTCAGCATCTCACCAATCCCCAATTGAGATCCTTGTAATAGGTGACCAGCAAAGTTCATGCACCTTATCTTCATTTGGTCACCAGACTATTCTGAACACCTTTTCTGTATCATGAATTCATTGATATGCATCTAACGAGCCCCAAAATACCCTTGAAAAAGTGGGTGGGGCCAATCGTAGGAAATCTAAGGTAATATTTGTTTACTTCAGTTTCAACTTTTTTTACTGTACGTAGTTAGAATTACAGTTATTTTTTTACACAATAACAGTAGTTAAAATTTAACTTCAATTACTATTCATGTAACTTTAACTACGTCACATCTGTTATCATGCACAATTAAAGTTAAAATATTAATTTACCAAATAACATAATCACATAACAATATTTACCTTTATCTCAACTTCAATTATTATTCAAGAGTCTCATTTTTACCAACTTTTTCCAACTTTCTTCGTTTCAACAAAACAACTTCAACCAAAAAAAAAACTTCCACGAAAAAATCTTTCACTTTCTCTCCTGCAGGTAAGTTCGTCGACCGATCTCCCTCCCCATCCACCGTCGCCTGACCGTCGCCGGACCTCCCAACTCCTCTGATCTCCCTCCCCATCCAAAACCCTCTTTCTCCACCATTGCCTGATCTCCCTCCTCCTCCATCGCTCGACCATCCAGAACCCTCCTCCTCCATCGTTGCTCGACCGTTTGAAACTCTCATCCTCCATTGTCGCCTGAATGTCTAAAACCCTCCTCCTTCATCGTTGCCCGGTTGTCGCTCGACCATTCAAAACTCTCCTCCTCCACCGTCGCCCAATCTCCCTCTTCCTCCATCGAGCTTCGTTGGATCTCGTCCTCCTCCATCGAGCTTCACCGGATCTCCTTCTTCGTACCTCACGAATCTCCTCCCCTTTGGTCGATCTTGCATCGACGGTGGAACCCAAAATGGGTTTCCAAAGGAGTTGTAGGGGAGTCGTGAGGTTGGAGAAGAATGGTAAAAAGGTAAAAAGAAGAAAGAGAAAAGAAATAAAAAAGGAAAAAGGAAGAAAAAAAGAGATAAAAGGAAAAATTGAAAAAATAAATAAACAAAAGAAAAGGTATAAAAAGATAAATGAATAAAATATAAAAAAGCATATTACAAAAAATCTTTAAAATAAATAGCACAAATAAACTTCAATTGAGTGTGATTTAACTTCAACTTTAAAAAATTATCTTCAACAAAAATATGCTATAGTACAAACAAACACTAAAAAACTCTAAAAAAATTCAACTCTAACTCCAACTCTGCTCCAGTATAACTTCAATTCCAGCTTCAACCAAAAAGCTACAAACAAATGCTACTTAAAATACCAATTGTTAAACCTTGAAGGTTACCCAAGTCTTACCTTAAGCCCTACATCATGCCCTCCACAAGTTTGGCCTTATTAGAAACTCCTTCTTTGAGGGAGGCGTAGTGTTTTTACTTTAGTTAAAATACTTACCAAGTTCCTTCTGTTGGGAAAAATAGTCCCCCGCGACCTCGTCACTGGTTGCCTAGTGCTTCTCAGCCTGTATGTGTCCCAACAAATGTGTCTCATTAGATTGCTCACTGGCGAAGAACACTCTAGCTCTCTCTTGCAGTTTGTCGTGGTGGAAGAACAGAAGGTGAAACAAAGGAAGGAGTAGGAAGAAGGTGACACACAGATTTACGTAATTCGGTAAACTACCTATTCCACGGGATGCTGGTGCTACCTTGATCTTTGCGCTGCCAACAAACTTCCTCGCAAATCTTGCTCATTACACACAATTGCTCTTCTAGCGTCGCCAACAGACTTTCCTGCAAAAACTCTCTCATGCTGTTACACATTCTTACAACTTGACACGTTACAACCCTATTTATAGGGCACACGTGAAAACCCTAACCTTAGCATACAGAGGGACCCTCAAACTCATTGCCAACCAGTAGCTGCAAGGACACATTCGGGCTGGGACCTGCTGCCGCCTTTGAGCCATCTCTAGCCACTCCTAATCTCCAGCCGGTTGCCGTTGGAGTGACCTGGCCGTCGGAATTCCTGGGTCGGCTATCGCTTGGCCAGCCAGGTGACACTACCTGCTCTACTGATATTTAGCTCCCACCTTCTTGTACCTTTACGCAAGTCCATAGACTAAACTTCGTATACTTACAGCCATAAACTTAAGCTGCATGCTTAAGGTCGTAAACTTAAGGTCCTATATGCATGCTCCGGGTCCTTTGCACAACTGGATCCCTGATATGCGGTTGTTGCCCTGTCAACTTGGCTTCCTCCTGCTCTCTGGCGGAAGCCCATCTTCACTCTGCAACCTCGATACTTCAGCATCCAGTTCCTACTATGCGGCTGCCAGCTTCCTCCTACTCTCTGGCAGAAGACCATCTCCACACCATGTAGCCTCAACAATCTCCCACTTGGAAACTGTCTTTCGAATAATCGTCCGACTTCCTATAGCACTTATTGAGGGTTCCGCAACCTACACCCGTCTCCATGCTTCATGTCCCTTGGAGACCGATGAGACTCATGCAGAGTCTCGATTTCTTACCGTCTGGAGTCATCTGCCATATTTCTAGGGATAACATCTCTTCCCTTGTGGCTAACTCTTACTAGTTCGCATCTTCCACTTCAATCATCTCAGGGTAACTCCCTAGCTCACCATCATCTGTAAGCAGCAAATAATTAAAAGATGGCACACATCTTTCTGGAAGTCTTGAGACTTTGGTTGATCTCTTGGTATGAGAAGTGACCACCTACCCTTCTTCATCTTATTGTTGTTCCTCTTGAGCCTGCTCATCTGCATCTAACTATGTCTGAGAATCCTATGCAACCCCAAGATCAACATTGCTGCTGTCCTCTAGCTTTGTCTCCTGACCTTCTAGAGTTCGGTTGAATCTTTCCGGACACCACCCTTACTCGTTCGGAACCCGTGAGGGGCCTCAACTCACTTCATTCTGCAGTCAGCTCTAGTCTTCCAATTATCGCTCTTCTTTAGCCGGTAGCTGGGTGCTGCTACCTAATTACTGCCTAGCTAACTCCGCATTGCTGTACTTGTATAAGTGCTTCTCTTTAAACACGACGTCTCTTGCACGAACCACTTTCTTGGTTTCGTCATTCTAGAGCCTGTAGCCAAGATAATCTTGTCTGTACCCAATGAAGTAGCACTTCCTTGATTTTAGGTCCAATTTATCCTTCTTGTCTTCACTGACATGTTCATAGGATAAACACCCAAACACCTGTAGATGAGACAGGCTAACTTCCTTCTCACTTAACAGTTCTTTTAGAATTCAGAAGTTAACCGGGACTGATGGCCCTTAGTTTATCAGGTAAGTTGCCATGTTGACGGCTTCTATTCAGAACGACTTCGAAAACCCAACATGTAACCTCACACACTGAGCCCTTTTGTTCAGCGTCCGATTTATCCTCTCGGCAATCCCATTCTATTACAGGGTTTCGGGTACCATCCAGACTCTTCTGATTCCTTCTTTCTTGTAGAAGTTGATGAACTCACTGCTATCATATTCTTTATCATTATCTGATCTGATGCACCTAACCTTTCTTCTTGTTTGATTTTCCACTTCTACCTTCCACTTCCTGAAAGTTTGAAAAACCTCTAACTTGTGCTTGAGAAAGTGCACCCAAACCTTTCAGGTACTATCATCGATAAACGTGACGTAGTATGAACCAAGTCTAGCTTACCTGGTTTTGGCCTGTGAGCTGCCCTTGAGAAGCTGACTCTCTTCTGCTTCCCCAAGATGCAGCTCTCTAGACGGACTTCCTTTAGATTTGGAATCCTTTTGCTGGATGCCAACACCTTCAATCCCTTCTCACCCATGTATCTCAATCAGTAGTGCCACTACCTAGACACCTTTGTGGCAGCTATTGCCACTATCGACTAGCTTTCCGCCTCGCCTCCTGTGAGATACAAGGTTTTGATCCTCTGGCTGGATACAACCACTCGGATACCCTTAGTCACCTTCCACTTGCCACTGCCGAACCCGACATGGAGACCCTCCTCATTAAGTTAACTGACGAAGATCAGATTCTTGGCCAAATCTGGGACGAACCTCACCTCCTGATGTTTTCATAGTCCCTACTTCATTTGGATTTGGACTTCGCCTCATCTAAGAATGTCTAAACTTGAATTGTTGGCTAAGTATACCTTCTGTACTGGTATTTCATGGTA
>JAMKPZ010003695.1:0-21642 GCA_024699675.1 Amphibolis antarctica | reverse complement strand
TTTAATATGTTGGAGTAAGTGATTAATAAATTATTTAAATCAATGACTTAAATTTTTGATGAAGTGCTAAAATATTTGTGTAGTTTTGTATTTTATATTTTCAATTAATTGATTTAATTATTAAATCTATCTTCAATTTAATTATGAAATATTCTTATAATTTGTAAAATTATTAATGAAAATATTAGGGTGGATTTGATTTTTAATTAATTCATTTTGAATTAAAAAAGATTTTGATTAAATATTAAGTCATAAATTTAAGTAAAATAAAGTATTCAACATTTTCATATTCTCTTCTATCGATAATTTTCCACGTGTCGTTCTATTTAATTTCAATTAAGTATAATAAGGTATTTAAGATTTTCAAATAAATGACTTAATTTTTTAAGATTAGGTATTTAACATTTAAATATTGTTAAAAAGATTTGAAAAGAAAGACTTTACTTTACGTGAAATCGTAAAGTAAAGACCTTAACTTTACAGCCTAATTGTACAACGTATGCTTCCAACTTAGAAAGTCACGTGTTAATGTTAAAATGTTGATCGTTTAATACAATCGTCCGGTCTTTTAACATAAAATGCCGATTCTCTCACCACGTGTGAACTTAAAATTTCACGTGATATTCTACCATGATTTTTCACGAACTATATTCATATCTAACACTTATTTAAATAACTATACACATTCCAATATCAAGTCGAAATATTCTAAATATTAAACATGTGTAATCTACTAACTTAAATATTAGGGTGGATTGTATTTTTAATTAATTTGATTTTAATTAAAAAATATTTTGATTAAATATAAAAACACTTAACCTGAATGGAATATATATAATGTTAAATAATTTAACATTAACTTAAATAATATTTCTAGTTATGATTAAGTAATAAGTAAATAGATAATTAGCAAATATAATTATGACTTTTAAATTACCATCAAATCATGATTAGTTTAATTAAACATTCATCATCAATACATAATACTCAATCTCCCCCTTTTAGATGATTACAAAATTAATTTAATGTTGTAATTATCTATTGTTTTCATTTTTAATTTTTAAATTTCAATTAATTTGATGTTCTTTTCAATTGATTATTTTTCATGTATTGTTGTGTTTAATTTCAATTACAATATGCACTATTTTAGGGGAAGTATTTAACTTCTATATTTCTCAAGGATTTTACGAAAATACCGTTAAAATAAAGAAGTAACGCACAGAACTACCGTTTATGGACCCATCTATAAACGGTAGTTTCGTGCATATACCTTACAATTAGGTGGAACTATCGTCAATCGAAATACTTAGGTAGTTTTGATTTTCAATTACTGAATATTGATTTAAAAGAGATTTTCATTAAATATTATGTCATATATTTAAGTAAAATAAGATATTTACGATTTTCAAATAAGTGATTTATGTCATATTTTTAAAAGAGATTTGAAAAAGATGACTTTACTTTACGCAAAATCGTAAAGTAATGACGTTAACTTTACGCACCCAACTTAAAAAGTCACGTGTTAATGTTAAAGCACCGATTTTTTAATACAATCGTTCGGTCTTTTAATACAAAATACTGATTCTCTCATGTGAACTTAAAATTTCACGTGATATTCTACCATAATATTTTGCAAACTATATTCATATCTAATATGTAAGTAACTATACTCATTCGAATATCAAACCGAATTGTTCTAAATATTAAACATATTTAAAAAACTAACTTAAATATTTTTAATTAATTTGATTTTAATTAAAATCGATTTTGATTAAATAATTAAAAACACTTAACCTGGATCGAATTGGTATAGTGTTAAATAATTTAGCATTAACTTAAATAATATTTTCAATTATGTTTAAGTAATAAGTACATAGATAATTAGCAAATATAATTATGACTTAAATTACCATCACATCATGATTAAACATTAATTAAGTATTTATCATCAAAACATAATAGTCTTAGAGAGATACCATTAAAATGCCTAACTACTATTCACACACCATGTGTACTTTAAAACACACACACTTAACTTAAAAAGTCACGTGTGAATGTTAAAATATCAGTCTTTTAATACAATCGTCCAGTCTTTTAACAAAAAACGCTAATTCTCTCATTACATGTGAACTTAAAATTTCATATGACATTCTACAATGATTTTTCATGAACTATATTCATATCTAACACTTATTTAAGTAACTATACTCATTTCAATATCAAGTCGAATTGTTCTAAATATTAAACATATTTAATCTACTAACTTAAAATATTATGGTGAATTTTTTTTAATTAATTCGATTTTAATTAAAATCAATTTTGATTAAATAATTAAAAACACTTAACCTGGATCAAATGGGTATAGTATTAAATAATTTAGCATTAACTTAAATAATATTTCCAGTTATGTTCAAGTAATAAGTACATAGATAGCAAATATAATTACAACTTTTAAATTACCATCACATCATGATTAAACATTAATTAAGTATTCATCATCAAAACATAATAGTCTTAGAGAGATACCCTTAAAATACCTAACTACTATTTACACATCATGTGTACTTTAGAACGCATGCGCCTAACTTAAAAAGTCACGTGTGAATGTTAAAATGCAGATCTTTTAATACAATCATTCGGTCTTTTAACACAAAACGTCGATTCTCTCATCACGTGTGAATTTAAAATTACACGTAACATTCTACCGTGATATTTCATAAACTATATTCATATCTAACACTTATTTAAGTAATTATACTCATTCGAATATCAAGCCGAACTATTCTAAATATTAAACATATTTAGTCTACTAACTTCAATATTAGGGTGGATTTTTTTAATTAATTCAATTTTAATTAAAATCAATTTTGATTAAATAATTAAAAACACTTAACCTAGATCGAATGGGTATAGTGTTAAATAATTTAGCATTAACTTAAATAATATTTCCAATTATGTTCAAATAATTACATAGATAATTAGCAAAAATAATTACGACTTTTAAATTACTATCACATCATGATTAAACATTAATTAAGTATTCATCATCAAAACATAATAGTCTTAAAGAGATACTCTTAAAATGCCTAATTACTATTCACGCACAATATGTACTTTAGAACGCAGAGTCTAACTTAAAAAGTCACGTGTTATTGTTAAAACGCCGATCTTTTAATACAATCGTCCAATCTTTTAACATAAAACGCTGATTCTCTCATCATGTGTGAACTTAAAATTTCACGTGACATTCTACCAATATTTCACAAATTATATTCATATGTTTATTTAACTATACCCCTTCGAATATAAAGTTGAAGTGTACTAAATATTAAACATACTTAATCTAGTAACTTAAATATTTGGGTGGATTTGATTTTTAATTAATTCAGTTTGAATTTAAAATTTTTTTGATTAAATATTAAGTCATAAAGTTGAGTAAAATAATGTATTCAACATTTTTACATTTTCTTCAAATCGATTATTTTCCATGTGTCGTGTTTAATTTCATTTAAGTAAAATCGATTATTTAAGATTTTTAAATAAGTGATATAATTTTTTAAGATTAGGTATTTAACATTTAAATAATATTGGAAAGAATTGAAAAGAGAGATGTTAATCTACGTAAAACCATAAAGTAAAGATGTTAAGTTGATGACCTAACTGTAAAATGCACACGCCTAACTTAAAAAGTCATGTGCTAATGTTAAAACACCGGTCTTTTAATATAATCGTCCGATCTTTTAACATAAAACATTGATTTTCTCATTACGTGTAAACTTAGAATTTCACGTGACATTCTACCGATATTTCACGAACTATATTCATATGTAACACTTATTTAAATAACTATACCTTTTCGAATATAAAGTTGAAGTGTACTAAATATTAAACATACTTAATCCTACAATCTTTCATCACATGAAAGTTTAAGTTCACATGGAAGTAGAAATAATGACACTTCCGTCGAAAAATGCCAAGTTCTAGCGGAAGTTCCGCTTAGGCAATGACTGCTATTGAACTGAGGGAGAACTAGGGAACCGGCAGTCGGGGACGTGTACCGACTTTCAAGCCGACTGCAACGTGTTTTACCTGATAACCAGATCAGTGCTGGGTATGGGGGTCACTAAATTTCACCCGTCAATGAAAGATTTGACATTTTGTGTTAAAAGACCGAACGATTGTATTAAAAAATCGACGTTTTAACATGAACACGTGATTTTTTAAATCAAACATATGCGTTTTAAAGTACACGTGTAAATAGTGTCAGCGTTTTAACTAAAGAACCATAACTTTAAGCATAAATGATCGATGTTTTAGCAAAACACGTGATATTTTTAAGTTAAACACATGAAATTCAATTTTTAAGTTATAAATAGTACTTAGGCGTTTTAAGGATATAATTTTGGATATCCTTTGGATATTTATGTTAAAAGATCTAAGATTATATAAATGGATTTAACGGTTGAGTGAGGGGTGACAAAGAGTTTTACTGTCTGGGAGGGAGTCGAGGAACCGACAGCCGGGGGCATGTACTAGCTTGCGGGCCGGGTGTTGTGTGCTTACCCAGAACCCAGACTCGGTTGAGTGGGGTGATAACGAGTTTTACCGCTCAGGAGGGAGCTGGGGAACCAATAGCCGAGGGCGTATACCGGCTTGTGGGCCGATTGCCGTATACTTACTCAGAACCCAGACTTGGCTGAGTGAGGGTGATAACGAGTTTTACCCTACGACTAGCCGTAACGCTACGAACTTTACTCTACGTCCAGCTGTAACGTTACTAGCTTTATTCTACGACCAACCGTAACATTATGGACTTTACTCTATGACCAACCCTAACCTAAATAAACGAAAGTGGAAATAATGGCACTTTCGTCAAAAAATGCCAAGTTCTAGTGGAAGTTCCGCCTGGGCAACGACTGCCGTTGAACTATGGGAGAGCCAAGGAACCGGCAACTAGGGACATGTACTGACTTTCGAGCCAACTACCACATGTTTTACCCGGTAGCCAAATCAGTGTTGGGTATGGTGGTCACCAAATTTCACCCATCGATGAAAGATTCAACGTTTTGTGTTAAAAGACCGAACGATTATATTAAAAGATCGACGTTTTAACATGAACAAGTGATTTTTTAAGTTAGACATGTATATTTTAAAGTGCATGTGTGAATAGTGTCAACGTTTTAACTAAAGAACTGTAACTTTAAGCATAAATGATCGGTGTTTTAGCAAAACACGTGAGATTTTTAAGTTAAATACATGAAATTCAATTTTTAAGTTATGAATAGTAGTTAGGCATTTTAAGGGTATAACTTTAGATATTCTTCGAATATTTATGTTAAAAGACTTGAGACTATATAAATGGATTTAACGGTTGAGTGAAGGGTGATAAGGAGTTTTACTGCCTGGGAGAGAGTCGACAAACAGGTAACCGAGGGCATATACCAACTTGCGTGCTGGCTATTATGTACTTACTTGAAACCCAAACTCAGCTGAGTGAGGTGATAACGAGTTTTACCGCTCAGAGGGTGTCGAGAAACCGATAGTCAAAGGCATGTATCAACTTGTGGGTTGGCTATCATGTACCAAATTTCACCTATCAATTGACTTACAACTGCACTTGTAGAGTTTACGTCCTTTAAATAATTTAGCATTAAGTTCATAACATAATGGTAACATTAAGTTCGTAACTAGTCTGTGGCATTAAATTTGTAACATAACGATAACATTAAATTCGTAACGTAACAATAACTTTTGAAAATTTGAATGATTGATTCTTTAATTAAAAGTGTGGTTTCATTTTACCCATACATTTCAGATTAAACATATTTTACTTTATACCATGTACTAAACTACTTAAGGTAATTAATAGTTTATCAGTCAAACATTTTTTTCTCAATAAATGTTCTTTCATATTAAATAAAAGTATAATTAATGCACTTAATTTCATGTTCTATTCGACGATTGATGAAGAGGAATCGATGAGAAGATTGAGAAAAAGAATCACAAGTAAAATGCAATTTTCTTTTCATATTAAAATAAAAGAACTACTTTAAAAAAAGAAATCACAAGTCTTTTGTGTAAGAAGGATTTTTTTCACTCTCTACTTTTCCCGTCACTCTCTCTCTACTATCTAACTTTAATCTAATAACCACTTACAGAAACAACTTTTGTAAGTGCCTACAAAATCATTTTTCCCTGTATATATATAGTCCTCTTTTTTTCCTTCTCTTCTTCCTCATGTTTGTGTAGAGATGTTAATTAAGTCATGTCCAACTAGACCAATACAATCCAATATTATCTAACTGTGTCATTGATCAACATGACACGATTTAACATGTGCCTATCTTTATCATTTTCATGTCAACACAGTACAAAAATAATTTATAACTTTTTAAAATTTAATATTTATTTTACTTTATTTTTTAAAATTGTATACATGATATATAATTTAGTGATTTAAGTTTATTAACAGGAGATGCATGATTGATACCTTTGACCATTTTTTAGTATTTATAAATTATATTAATATTATATAAACTTTTAATAAAATAAAAATAATTAAAAATTAAATCATACAAAATTTAACTCGAGCGACACGTATAATGTCATGTCTTAAGAAAATCAAACCAGGCTGTGTTGAGTCGGCCCAATTGACATATTTATGTTTGTATGACTAGGGTAGCCAGCATCGTAACCTCTTCTTCGTAAGGTGAGACATAGGCATCACCTCCCCAAGGCGAAAGTAGAGACCTGACAAAATTTCACAAGAGTATCATTTGTATTTATGAAATTCATGAAAATTAAATTAAACTAAATTCAATTCCTCTAAATTAGAAGGGGTAACTCAAGAACGCAAGGTAGAACTTCACAGCCTCTGCAGGGAAAGGGTATTTGTAGTTGAAAGTGTGAACTTTGCAAGGTTAGATTTTTCACAAAAGGTTATTTGCATCCACCTATGGAAGAAAGAGCGGTGCATATCAAGTCTTCGAAAAAAGAACCGTGTAGGAGTGAGTGTGTGTCGATATCCAAGAACAACTACAGTAATAAGAGTAGATGCGTTTGTTTGAACTATACAGTCTAGAAATGATTCCAAATATAGATTATCAATGAACTTATAACTACATGGTCCTAAATTTTTATTATCAAAATATAACTATCTCAATTGAATCCATTTTAAAAGACTAATCTAACAAGAAAAAGGGTCTACTGCACATCAAATGTCCTATACCATTATTGATCTTATATCCAACAATTAAGAATTTTTATAAACACATCTGTAAGAGCATCTCATAGGTCTCTCACAATGCAGATTCTTTCTTTCTTTAATGAATACATTTTATTTTAAACATAAGATCATGAATTACAAAAAAAAGAAGTATTCACAACATGCCATATCCTATTTTATTATTTCAAAAAATAAAAACCCAACATAATCGACCTTCGACTTTATTTCAAGAAAAGTAGAATTAAATTGAAATGCAGATCAAGAAGTCTTTTTTTCTTTTTTTTAAACTTCATCTATCATGTATTCTAAATCTTTCAAGCCAGGTTAAAGGTTTGTTTGAAATCGACTCCTAAAATTATTCTCAACATCATTATTAATTACTATACAATTTTCAATATATAAACTTTCACTATCTTAATTATTATACAATTTCAACTTCATTTACAAAATTAACTTCAATTCTATCCAACTCCCAAAACTAAAACTACTAGAGTTTTTTTTTCCCAATTTCATAAATTCATATATGTTATTATTATTATTGTATAAATTTCTATATACAAATTCTTATTTCATAATTTACTATGCATTTCATAATATAGATTCACCATATACCATCATGATGTATAATAAATATATAATTAAAAAATTCTACAACAAACGCAACCGAAAGACATTCAACCAAAAAACGGAGTGAGATAATGATGTCAAACAAGTATAATGCACCAATCATAATTTCGTGATTAGATAGAGACCTTTTCAGAAACGTATTACGTATTACAACCCTATTCAAAAATATTGCAGCATATGCACCTGTGCATGCAAAGAAGAATAGGCTCAAGATGTATAAATTTAACAATTATTACAAATGTTCTCTACTTCAAAATTTTATCTACTCATTTCCTATTTCTATATTCCTTTAATTTTATACAACTTGCAAACAAAAGAGACTTAACCATTGTTTGTATCTATAGAATTTATGAAAATTGAATTGAAATAAATTCAATTCTCATGAATCACTTATTTGTACCAATGAAATTGAATTCAATTCGTTTCTATCAATATTGTTCACTCTTCAATTTAAGACAAAAATAAAGTCCAAACTTATAAACTATGAATTATCTAGAATTTAGCGAACTCAAGCTTCTTCACCCACTTTTATCTGATTGCCAGAATTTTTAATTCAATTCAATTCTAAAAAGTATATAAATACATCTATATTGAATTCATTTTTACTTAATTTAATTCTATTCAAGAAATGAATTCTCATCTATTCATTTTCAACTAATTTTAAGTACACAAACGAGACGTGTATTGAATTCCTTTTCAAAATTTAGTTGGCTAAAAATCAACTCAATTTCCAATCACACCAACACATCACATCTAAATTTGTATCTCTTAGAAATCTTTAAATATATATATATATATATGTATAAAATTTCAAATTTTCAAGTATTTGTACATCTCTGAAAAAATTTAAATTTTTTCTTCACCATAAATATAAATATTTTACGTTATTTTTCATCTGTTAGATCGAGAAAATTCTTATAATTAATGAAAATTCCATTACCACATACTTTGCTAATCTTGTACATTTTACCTAACATCTCCCAATTATCATTGAACTCACAACTATACGAAAAATGTGAAATTATATTTGAAATGTTAAAATATAGAATATTTATAAATTTTATTTAAATTAATTTTTTAAAATTTCTACAACATACACAAATCCTAAAAAAAAGTTTTATTTCCTATTTTTCCTTTTCCTTTTCTTAAATTTCTATTTCTCATATTTTCAACATATACTACGAACCCTAAATATTTTCATGCTACAACATGACTTTAGAAAGAGATTTCAAAGAACCCTCGTATTTCAAGGAGGTGAAAGATTTGAACTTATAAGTTTAACTATGAGATAGTGACTTTGTTCATTTACTAGATTCTAACTTTTGTTATTATTAACTGTTAAAGCTAATAAACAATGTTAACAAATAACACCACTACACAACACCTCAAACAAAAACAACTCCAACAGTAACTAACAGTTTCGATCAACTCTAACTACAGTATAAAAATTAAAATTAAAACTAAAGCTGAAACTGCAAGTAAACACAGCTAATGAATCATGAAAAAAATCTCACCGTTTAGAGCAGTCTACGTCTCACTGGAGTGGAGTGTCAGATCAAACGGTGCCAACATTGCCATTAATACACCATTTGAAGTCAGTCTCAATGACAACTCCGTTAGAGTCTTCCCACCGCTCGTGCTATTGGTTCTTGAAAATATTGCAAGCAAATGAAAATAGCTTCCTACCAATCAAAGGAAGGGATGGTTGATTTGTTTGATTAACATACAAAAATTGACAGCAACAATAATAAGATGAAGACGAGGACCTCAGTACGTATTGTTCTACTTCCTTGATTTGGGCATGTATTGAAGTAGGCATTGAATATTTCATTCACATCCTTGCCCTGAAGAAGAAAAAAGAATGAATTAGCAAGGAAAGTGATGCGGATCCATGTACGACACTCCTAACATAGCATTATTCGTTACTGGACTCCCACAATTAACATGTTGATCGATTAATTGCACCAGCAACCTGGTCAGTGGGCTGTGCTTAACAATAATGTCAGCTTTAGTAACTGCAATCATTGAAGTGGAGAGAAGTAACAGCTACAGGTTTCAATAAGGAAAAAAAAATTAAGAAATCTTAAACCCTCAAGAATGATCATATAAACAAATTAAAGGAGAGTGTGTGCCTTCTAGAAATCTTGAAAAAGGAAAATTTTAAAAAAATTTTGAGATTTTCAAGTGTTTGTATATCTCGAAAAATGTGAAAAAAATTTAAATTTTTCCATCATTACAAGTATAGATATTTTCCATCATTTGAATCATAAATTTTTTTGTAATTAACGAAAATTTTATTACGATATACTCCTCTAACCTCACTTTCTTTCCCACTTTCTCTCTTTTCTTCCGTTTCTGAGATTTCTTTTTGGAGTTTATTAGTGACAATGGGCAACGGCATTCTGCCTAAATAGTAGATACAAGTGATAAATAAGAGAATACTAAAGATTCGAGCCAGAGAATTTTTCAATTCTGACACAAGGTACTTATACTTATTAGATCGAATAAAACGATTTTGCCGTATCCAGAATAATACGAATTCAACCCATTTTATGAATAAAATGTGACCCGTACATCTTGTCCAACCTTTCCTGACCATTGGTGAATTTGTGATTACACGGAAAATATAGAATTATATTTGAATATTAAAATATAGAATATTTATAATTTTTTTAAAATTAGTTTTCCAAAATTTCCACCATATACACAATCTTAAAAAAATTTCTATTTCCTAATTTTCCTTATTCTGTTTTCTAAATTTCTGTTTTTTAAATTTTTAACGTGCACAAATAAACTTTTAACGTAAGAAAAAAAAAGGTGAAACAATGGAATACAAAAGTGGGATAAAATGGATGCATATGATGTGTTTGGATACGAAACTCAAGAAAAACAGAATTTTTTTTGCTAAATAACCAACTACTACAGTGCCCTAAGGCAAATCAAAAAGGATAGATGCATGTGCGACTGGCTCACATATAGCAATGTCTTTGAAAATAATAGAAAAACATGTACCTTCAACTTATTATCCTTTTCGATGTCTTCTTCTAAACCTTCTAGTCCACCAAAAGCTATCAATAGGTGCCTGCAAGTTTATGCCTATTCTTAAAAGGCTTTTCCTAAAAATTTTCTTGATCTAGTTTGTTTTGAAGGGTACAGCTTGTTGAGAATGGGATTTTTTTTTCTCAAGCTCGTGTATCACATCACTTGCTGTGGAGGCTTAGATATGCAAATTTAAGCATTTTAGAAAAATACTTACCTAAAGTTGGGTATATTAAGCTCCGAAGAATTGACAGCATGCCCATGCTCTGATGTTCCAATAGTATGGTCATATCCACCCTGCACTTAAATGTAATAATTGGGCATGTCTCATGTCTAGCTCTATTTATTTTAACTAGAAGCATGGCTGAAGTACCTTGTAAGGAGATTCCGTAAAAACAGAACTAATTTTTGAAGCATATCGGACTTTATATCCCCAGTACGATCCTGTTTCTTCTCTTGGAACAACTGTTTTTGGAGAATCTGGATGCAAGTACTTGAGTGCTCATCAAAGCATATACAACAGGAAAAGGTGACAAAAATTTGACATAATTTGATTTGTATTTCAGCAAGTAGAATGACACAAATCTGGTAGGATAAAAAACAGATTTTAGACGAAGTAATCAGACATTGGAAAAAAATTCCCTGCAATCTTAAATGCATAATCATCCTCCTCACCAATTTGCATCGAAGAGGGATAGATAAAAATATTGGAAAGCAGTTAATGTTATTGTTAAAATTTAGGAATAAATGGATCTAATGTTAGTAAGTAGGATTAGTCTCACATTGCCTATGATATATATGTTATTTCTATGTAACATCTATATATAAAGGTTTCGTCACTTATTGTTGGACAATAGTCCCACATCGAATGAGTACGGATGTCGGACTCATCTATATCATAGTAAAGGTTCCTTCCATCACTTAGTTGGGTTTTGATGAGAAAGACCAATCTAGCTATATGGTATCAGAGCTCAAAGTTGGCAAACACACCTGACCTACATGTTAGAATGTAAAGGGGTATGTTGGGAAATAGTTTTACATTTGTACTCATCCGATGTCGAACCCAATCTATATCATAGTAGAAGCCTCTTCCATCACCTAGTTGGGTTCTAATGAGAAAGACCAATATTGAATGAAAATCCACCTTTCGCTTTCTACCTATCTCTCTTGTATTCTAACATGGTATCAAAGGTTAGGTTTTGAAGACTATTAATGATGAAAGATCTAAATAAGGAGAGAAATTTTAATCGTCACCCTCCTCCATCAAGGGTGCATTGTTATGGTAGATGTTAACGAATTCAAGGAGAAGAGAACAAGAGAAACAGAACCCACAAACAACTGTATGTAAACTGAATATATTACCATCATTGTGAAGATCAAAGTATTTACCTGAGTCATGATTACTTCCCATAGCCACAGTGACTCTAGTTCCAGGTTCAATAACTTGATCAACCAAAATGCTCTGCAAAATAATATGAAATCAGATCCATTTCCCCTTGGTTCTACCATTTATAAATTGAAACAAGATGTTACAATCTACATTAGAATCCCTATGCTTATGAAAAACCATTGCCTTACGTCTTCAATGCAACTGCAGAACCTATTCATTTGACAGCATCTCCAGTAATAAAGACATTTTCATACCCCCTAAAGATATTTAATATATACTTGATATCTATTTGACCACAAGAAAACTATTATCATGACTATTGAAAAATTAGGCTGACTGAGCAAAATAAAAGGGCAAGTAGCAACACAATCAACAACCAAACTATTAAGTGAGTCAAATTGATATATTGATTGATCAATCATGTAATACCTAATAACTGATTAGCATCTTGATCAAAGGATCATGTGTTATCTCCCAAATCTTGAATATAAGCACAAAACATATTGCCCCATAAAAAGACAGACAAGTGATAGGCACATACTTTATCAAGCTTACAATTGAGAATCTCTTTTAACCTCAATAACTTAAATAGTAGCGAGCAGCCAACCAACACATCTTTGAATACAGCATAAAATCCCAAATCAAGATGGGAGATTAACAAGTGGGCATAAGATAAATACACAACATAAATATAGTGTGGAAGATCGAGTTTCTAAATTTTATCAGTAGTGATTTGGTAAATATTCACACCTTATATAATCCAACATTAACAAATGTTCCCTTCGAATTTGAAAGTCCACCTTCCAGTGTGATGCCTGCATAAAAAAGATCCAGCAACTTAATAAAAGGTGTACAGCTTGTTGAACAAAGTGGAATGACAAAATCAAGAAGAATATGAATTTTTTCCCCATCTAATAAATTAGAGATCCCCCACACCATGTTATCACAATTTCACCCACTCAAATTTCTTCTTAGTGATTATGATCCCACTTCAAGAGTATGTGAATCCTATAAACTGTAACCTCCTGATGCCCTTTGCATTGAGCATTTCATTCCCATTGTCAACCTCTATGCTGAGCATTCAGATACAAAGCATAAAAAGTAGACAAAACAAGAATGCCAAATAATAGTCAAGCTCGTAGATGCTGAATTAAAAAACATACAACATGATGAACAAACAAATAAAGGTTAATATCCATGGAAACAAACAATTCCTCCCATTAGGAATTTTTGAGAAGATCCACCCATTTTAGGATTTAGGAGTAGGAATATGGCTCCTTGCAACCATATTCAGAATAATTTAGGGGACAAATCATGCTAAATTGTATAAATATACTTAAAAAAACAGAAGAGTATCCATTCTTAGTTCAAGTACTAGGAAATTTTTTGTGAAAGAAATAAATGCATAATTAAAGACAAAAGTGACAAGATAATAATACACCTTCCCGGAAGGGAGACCAATCATGCTGGCGAACATGGTGAGGTGCATCAAGCGGAGGCAACAAGCCCTATAATACATACGAAGTAAATAAGCAGGAGGTGAGGAGCAGTGAAACTACACTGAAGTCTTATGAAATATATTCATCAGAGAAAAACCAGTTTTCGCACCACAAATCTCAAATTTTTATGCATGGGAAAGAAACTTCTTCGTAGGTATTGTGGTGTCTCTAGGTACTGCAAAATCCTCACAAGAAATTGAGCTCCAGTTTTGTCATTTTCTGCAGTGGAAGTAGTGGAATCCTCCAGTGATGCAATATTGTTATCAAAGACAATCACCTGTTTTAAAAGATAAAAAATCCTCTTTAATAAGTTTTACCAGTTCATACACAAAGCAGACCTCAATTATATTGATTCATCAATCACAATCCATGTTTGTCATTCTCGTACCCCCAAAAATTAGAAGGCAATTATCTCTCTCTCACAAATGGGAAGTGAATGTAAAAATGTGAAAGGATAGACAACTTTGTCACTGGACTGAGAAACAGGAATGATACAGAGAAGCTCCAACAATCAATCAAAACTCAGTAGGCTAATATACAGAAATTGTTGCACACTAGAACTTGGAAAAATATCTATCATTTTTCTTCTCTGACTAGAAATGACGAGTTCATTTTTCAGATGGTATTACCTCTGCTACAGGGAATAAATTTCAACGTAAGATACAAGCTCCTAAAATAAATAAATAAATAAAATTTGGTGGGGGGGGTGGGGCACTACATCTTTGAGATATTAAATTAAATAGTTAGAGAAGACACAAAAGTGTCCAGATGTTTAAGGGGATTGAAATATGTGCTGTTGTGATATTGTACACTATCTATATAAAAGATGGATTGAGCCTAAGTTCTCTTTGCTCTAGATTCACAATTTGGACAAATGTGCAGTCAGAAACATAACATTTGGTGCACACCACTGACCAAAACTAACAACATAAGATGAAGCAGTCTGTCTATTGATTAGATCTTACATTCTTTTGGATAGACAAATATAGATTCTTTCACCTGTCATATGAATCAAAAAATGTTTTCTATCACACCAAAAAGGGCCCACAAGGGAGAGCATGTTTTTCCACATCCATGTTGTGTTTAGTTCGTTAAAAAATACAGCCTTCTTGTTTCAGTTTGAAACTCTCAACCGTATTGTCATTAGCTAACACTGTACCAGTACCTATGCATAATTTATGCATCCTCGGAATCGCCGACATTTGACTCCTTCCATGGTATCTCTTTATTGAACACCATGTCTGATTGAAGATTGTAGTTTTCATTACTGCCCTTTGGATCAAAGGCAGCACCACAGCACCCATGACCTACATCATACTGCATAAAATTTACCGCTTCTGTATGGAACTTCGAGTGTTTCTCACCACTCCTTGAGATCATAACAGCAATGAAAACTCTTAAACCCTGAACCTTAAGTACCATATAAAGGCAGCATCTATTCAATTGCATTAATTACCACGTCACAATGGTGCTTTTTCTCGTTCAAAGTATCCAACAATTCTACAAAGCTCAAATTCTTAAAAAAAATAAATAAATCTATAGTATATTCTAGATAAAGAAGGGTACGAAATCCAAGACAATGTCGCCATGAACAAATCGTACCTCATCGATCCGGAAGATAGTCAACGCCCGGGCAATCCGACCTGCCAGCTGCAGAAAAGGAACGGATGACGTCAAAGAAAAGGAGGAACATCAAATCGAAGAAAAAGAACATCAGCATTTGCGCCGGCTGGACGACTACCTACATGCGTGGCAAGCTCGGGGGACTGCGCGTTGTCGATTATGGAGCCGGCAATGGCGACGCTCACGGTAGGGACGATCTTCTCCTCCTTCCCGCCCCCCACTTTGCGTTCCAGTTGCCTCGCCCTTTTCCTTTCTTTCTTGTTCCCATCCTTCTCTTCGCGCTCGAGATCCTGCTCTCTTCTCCTCTGCTTCCTCCGCTTCTTCTTCGTCACCTCCTCCTCCCCTCGTCGCCGGCGATTTGCCTTCCCGTTCACCTCTCCGCCCATGGTGGTTTCTCTTTCCCTTCTCCCACGATCCCTTAAACCCCACCAAAACAAACACGAAAAAAAAAAAAAATGATTTTTTATTTACCAAGTTAGAAAAACAAATTATTTAATTTGTATTTGTGTAAGATCTATTTATTTTTACACTTTTCATTATATATTTTAATTTTTTTACTGTTTATGTAATATTTATTAAATAATTTTAATATTTTACACTAAAAAATTATATCAAAACACTTATTTCATAAACTATATAATTTCTTAAAATACGTAAATTTTATATCACTTAATTCTATCTCTCAAAGAAACACACTCTAAAATATAAAATGAGATAAGGTAACATTCACTATTTTTAAGAATTTACACATGTTTTTTTAAAATTGTAATGAATAAATAATGTAATAGTATTTATTATACTAAGTGATGATAATATTTTTTTTAAATTGTAATGAAAGTTTTTTTTATATAACATAAAAGTTATTTAATAAATAATACTGAAAAATCAAATTACTGTAAAATAGATTGACAAATAGAGGTTTAAGGCTTATTTGTTTATTTAATTTTAGTTTTACCTTTAATTTCATAATCACTCATATCTATTAATCAAATTTCTGCACTCATTTAATCAATTATTAAATTCCTACGCTTACATAATCAATCAAATTCCCTCATTCGTTTAACAAATTAAATTTTGCATCTTCCTAATCAATTAAATTTCTGCATTATATGATCCTGGTGTACATTAATTGCTGAGACATTTCTGCTTTAGGTAATTTTAAACATCGACCTCTACCTGCATTTACTTGCGAATACGAGATGACAAATTTCTGCATTAGTTAATTTCTACCTTTATGCATCTACATACATAGGCATATGCTAATTAAGTATTTTGTTGTACTAAAAAACCTTCAACATACTTGCATCTACTTATACAATTCCACTTTTTCTTTCACATGTTAATCAATTTTTGTTCTGCATTGACAATTGCTTGTATTTCTCATTTTTCTTGTTATACTTGTTTGAATCATTTGAGCCACTATTACAGCATGAATAAAATACATGAGTAGGTGCACCTAGATCCCTTTCCTGATGGAAGGCTTGCTACACTTCGCTATTTCTTCTTCCATAATCACTTGGGAAAAGATTAAGTCATGTTTTAGATAATTTCTTGCATAATCATTTAAAGTTTAAGAAATCATATTAGGACACTTAGAAAAATAAAACACTTGTACCTTAGACATTAAAACACCATTGGACACACTCCTTCATGTGTCCACACTTAGGGATAGTTAGAGAGGCCAACTTAAGTTAGGCTAGATAGGGTGCTGATACCTTCTCAACCTATACTTAGAGTGCTTATCTAAAATTTTAGATTTTATTCACAAAACCTACTCCTAGCTTTCGAGAGTACTTTTATTTTTTATCACTATCTTCACATTCTCTAATATATTTTTCTCATTATTTTGTTATCATGCCTCTTATCATATCAACATTTATATATTTTAAGCAATATTCTTTTACAATTTAATTAAAATAATTAAACATATACAACACAAGTTAAATTCTTCCTACAATATTTACACTAAATTTTGATTATTTTTTAATAACATTTAATATTTAGAAAAATGAGAAGTTATATTTAGGAAGGTATATATTGTATGAAAATCAAAGTTGTGGTTGCAGTAATGGATATTTTGGACATTAATCATTTTTTCATGCAAAATTTATTTCAATTCAAAGGTAAATGAAAACTTGACATAGTATATTTTTCCAAAAAAAACATGTACTTCATCGCAACAACATAAGATTTTGTAATTTTTTGATATTTTCTAAAATTCGTCCAAAATCTCATGCAACTAATCATTGATACATTTTTTAACATCTACAGGTTTTTTTAATTTTTGAAAATTCAAAGAATCAGAAAACCACCGTGAATCTACCATCCACAGGTTTTTTTAAGATATTTGAGATTTTTTCAAAAAACTTTTAAGTGATGAAAAATTCTAAAAAAATGGGAAAAATAAATTTGAACCATCGACATCAACTTTGGAAGCCATTGTCAATTCACTTTCGACTAATAGGTATTGTTGTATTTTTACATATTTGTGATATTTTTTGAATATTTTTGTAATTTAAGGAAAATTCCAAAAAAATGTGAAAGTAGTGATGAAAAATAAGAGTACTTCTAGAAGTTAGAAGTGAGTTTTGCGAACAAAACCTCAAGGTCATGGACTGACCTTACTTGTACATTTAGGAGATCGACTCTCACTGATCTTACTTGTACACCCTTTTCTTCTTTCCTTTTCCTCTTTTAGATTAATGAGAGGATCAGAGATTTAGCATTTAATGGATTTTGCTTGATTTATAGTGAAAAATAACGTTACAAAAATTGCCGACTTCGTTGAAAACACTCGTAAATTTTGTGATATGCTCCAACTCTCGTTTAGGCTATCTCTTGACATAGGATGCATTTAGAGTTGATATAGGTGTCTAATGGTACAATGACTTTATGAAAATTTAGGACTTAAACACAACTAACATGCCTTACTTTGCTTGTTTGTCTTCCCCTATTTGATTAATTTAAAATTAACCAGCTAATTAATCAAGTAGGGTTAAAAAGTAGAGCCCAACTATATAATATCTCCCCTTTTGGTTTAATTTAAAAAACGCAAGATAACAAAATATCTTATCGTGCATATGCATTCGTTATAGGAGCATGCATTTCTTTTCTACTGAGTCCACCCTATTAGTTAACAAGGCCCATTCGGCCCATATGACATTTCGATGGATATGGGTTCAACATGAGGCCTTCACCTTGTGTGGCGTTTGTGTCGGCATGTTAACGGACTGGACAACATTTTGACAGGTCTCGATCCCCAAAGTGCCATTGTATCATTGCTTCTTCAGGATTTAGAAGCAGGACCTATTTACATCTTCCATCTTGGTGTCCTAATAAACCCATGTGAGTGATCCTTGGAGTAAAAATCCACTACGAACACTTTGCATTGGTAATTGAATGCATACCAAGTGTATACCAAGTGCATATTGCGTTGCACGTCACCACCACACATTTTCTTGCTTCCATTTTGTCATTGCATTCAACCTTGTTAAAAAATCTAAAAAAGGTCCATATCCAATAATCTAAAAATCCAATTTTCAAAATTTAAGGAAAAGTCAAAAAAAGTCCCGTCGTCCATTTTACCCTCTGATTAATGTGAATTGTGTCAATTGTCCAATTTTGTCGAACAAGAAAAATCGTAGTCACAGGGACATTAGTTCTTGTTATCCAGTATACCTTCCTCATTAATCCAAAGGCAGAAAACAAAAGAACTCTCATCTGGTCCTCTCCTTTATTTCAAAAAAAAAATAAATTCAAGAATCATCATCCTAGTTTTTTTTTTAAAAAAAAACTTGGACCTCTCATCCATTTCTTTTATCTTAAAACCGAACCAAATCTTGTCGATTATGAGTCATTTTAATCACATTTACCATATCCAAGCCTTATCTTAGTCGGATCCAAGTCATTTGTAACCTTATGGATTGTAAATTGTTCCATCCATCTTATTTTAAGTCATTTTAAATCATATTAATCATAGGTTTCGTTTAGGAATGATATTTACAAGAGTTTTTACCATGTGGAGTAAATGTTTTATCAAATAGTGTAATGGGAGTAAAAGTTTTCATTGTACGTAGTTATCATAGGAAAAAATTAAAAGAGATTTTCTTGCCTTGGGAATCATGTTAGGCTAAAAAAATGTGAGTTCCTAGTTTACATAACATGTAGGTTTTGTCAAACAAAACCGTAGTTCATTTCTTGTCCGATCATGTCAATCATATGTGAACCCATATTCACTATTATTGGCCTTTGGATCCCAATCTTATTCAAAACTTATCTATGTTGTATGCCAAGTGATCATATTCCTCTACTTATTTTCAAATTGCATCTAATCTTGTTAGCTTTAGATTAGTTTAAATCCATTGTTATCACCTCCAGTTGTGACAGATTATATCGATCATTTGCTAATTTTATCCTCTCTTAAGCCAAATCATATATCTAATTACATCCATCCCCACTATCCCAACTATAGCTGATATTATAAATTACAAATCAATCTTCGTCTCCATTGCAATTTTGGCCCACAAAAAACATCATTAAAATCCTTATTGGATTGTCTTTTTTAAAAAGATTTCCTACCTTCCTAGTGTGGTATTCTAAAATGCAAATCCTAGCTAACTAATACCTTCCTTTTGTAGTCTCAGCACATTCTTGTTTAGGCCAATCCTCGTTCGATCTAACCTATTTCTAGCTTCCTAAACATACCTATTAGCTTGCCAATATCTCAATCATAGTCCTTGCTCCTAGCTTCATTCTTAGTACATTTGAGAAGAACTCTAATCAGTTCTAGGTGTTGAATGAAGTTGGAGTTGAGAGTTATAAATTAAACGAAATTGAAATTACATAGTAATTAATATGGTGAAAGTTTATACGTTTAAAAGAATTTGTTTGGTGATAATAACATGTGAAAGTTTGTGAAATCAGAGTTGGAATTTGAGGAGTAGTTTTCAAATAAAACTTTTTAGTGAATATATGTGCTGCATTTTCTCTCCTTATTCTTTGGTAGTACAAACGCATGATTCTTCTGGTCTTCTCTTGTCTTTGGTGGTTAATCCCCTGCATGGCATTTTCTCTTTCACTTCCTTGATGACCAATTTTCTCTTTTATTTTTCTACTTCATCTGCACCTACTGTTGGCAAGTGAAAAAAAACTGAAAAAATAAAACAAATCCAATAAAAAATGCAATAAACAGCTAGGCACTTTCGTCCTTGTCCACGATTGTCTCCTTAGTCCAGTCATCCAAAAAAAACCCAAAAAATCAAAATAAACAAAAATGAAAGAGAAAAAAAAAAGAAAAATTCAAAAATTTTGCTTTGCTAGGATTTCGTTTTACACCAAAAAGAAAATACAAAAAAACAATGACAAAAAAAAACAAAAATGTCATGCATTCATGTTTAACTTCCTTTCAAAAGAAAATGAAAAAAAACAAAAGCATAACTTTTACCCACCCTCCACCTGCCCAGAGACAGAAATTGGGAGGAGCTTATATTTGATATGTTTGCTTGCTTCGTGTGGTGCTACTTGAGCCAATGGGAGAGACCTCATAATGTTATACTATCCTAAGGGCTTCTCAGAGGAGGCAAGACCTGATATCATTTGTTGCCAACTTGTTCATGAACTTCACGTTTGATAACATCTTTATAAGCATTTAGTGATTGAAATACTTAGATTGATGCTATTCTTTATTGAGAAAAGGGCAAGTCGTGCAAAAGGATGATGTTAAGTTTGTTACTGGGAAAGGGCCATTTGATGGGGCAAAACTGAAGAAAAGTGGGGGGAATATTGGAGAAAAAAAGGGGACAATGTTACTTGACAAAATTGGGGTTGTCCCAATATAAGGGTAGATTAGGGAAAGTAGATGAAGAAAATGCAAGTCAAATGGTGAAAGAGGAACACAAAAAGAAGAAAAGCAAAAGCAAAAAAATAGAAAAAATGAGAAAAAAGGGGGGAGGGGGGCAATGTTTACTTGAAAAGCTCGGGGTTGCCTAAATAAGGGTAGTTTAAGGACAAAGCTAAAAAAAGGGGACAATGTTTACTTGAAAATTCAAGGTTGTCTTGCATATATGAAGGGTAGAAATAGGCGAAAGTAGCAAAGCTTTAAGGGGGAAGGGTAAAAGGATGATGGCCCATCTCTGTAACAATTCTGAGCATTATCCTAGAAGCAAAGACATGTTCCATCTCAAGAAGGAAGGGAAAAATCTAGGCTTTTATTTCCTATCTAGCTTAGAATGGATGATTAT